>JAQBSW010003034.1:0-90716 GCA_029291075.1 Eudiplozoon nipponicum
GAAACGATCATTGATTGCGCGGGTGGTGATAACAATTCTGTTAATCATGTTTACCAGCTGGGTATAAACACCAATCCCAATGCCTCTAACTAGTCGAACAATACGACAAAACCACCGTCAATCACACGTACTAACGCGTTTCGACCTTCCAAGATTATCATCATGGAACGACGGCAATCTGACGCGCGAGGATCAAACTGCAATTCATATGCATGGGAAGCAAAATTGGATATGAGGCTCCCATCTCAAGTAGTATTTTGGTTTCATTATGTTACTGCCCCGAATGAATTAAACATGTTACCAATTAAAACGTTTAAATTAGATTCATTCACATGTAAAAACATTTGGATCTTAAATTGAAATGATAACAAATATTATTGTAAAAATATGGAACCGAAGAATGAACGTTTATTTAAATACAATGGGATTGATGTTTACTTGAACTCGCAAAATTGATTTAAATACTTGTCACCACCACCGGCACAATCATTTATTGTTTAATTGTATTGTCTATATATATATATATATATATATATATATATATATATATATATATATATATAGTGTGTGTGTGTGTGTGTGTGTGTGTGGCGAAATGTTCGTGACTGCATAGAAATTGTGCAGCCAACATTTACAGTCAAGTTCAATCTATGCGAGACTGCTAGAGGTGAGAGCCGCATAACTAAATTTGATTTCCATTGGTACCATGAACATTTTCGGTACCATAATTTTGGTATGGGTTACTGACATAATAGCTATAGTGTTGGTGCCCTTTCCAGACTTGGTATATGTATCACATACAAGGAGTTGGTTTTGATGTCACAATGTCGAAGACTTTGTATGAAGTTAGCTTCACTACTGCAAGTTGACACATTCGTGTAGGAGATTGTACCCTCCTATTTTCCCACATTTCTCACCAAAATATATAATGAATAAAGGGCGTAATACCGACTCCTACTGATCAGTCGCCAGTAAGCACGAAACGAGTGTGCACATGAGATTATGCTCTCCGTTCATGCTGTTTTTCGTTTATCATTCTGGTCACAACTGAACTAATTTGTTACTAGGAGCTCAGAAACTTATACACAATTGCAGCTTCTAACGTGTTTGATGGACCATATTTTCTGGATTCAAATTGCCAGCAGCGTATTCTGTGATTGTCCTACTCCAAATAATATAAATCAAATCCAAATGAAAACTGAGAAACAGGCGAAACCGTTTTTTAACACAAGTTATGCCCACGGGCAGTGAATGATGGTTCCTCAGAGAGAAAAGGAATGTGAGAGAGAACGAAACACACGATAAGACGAAATGAAAGGTTTTGATAAAACTAATCGCCTACATATACATAATCAAACAAACTAACATAAATATGTATGCATATCCATATCACGAGTGCTGGACTAATTTGAACTTATCTGTTACTAGGTGTGAAAAACCTAATTCAAAAGAGCATAGTTGCTAATCTACATGGTAAATTTTATTTGGGACGCGCATGTTTATACGTGTTTCGGAATACAAGTGTTTTTCGTTTCCTCTTAGTTGTTACGTATTGTATGTGTTTAACCCACCTTCATCCCCATTGATGTCCAAATAAATGGTCCATGCATTGCACCACATATTGAAGTCGTGTTTATTTATGACGACATTAAAATGACAATTTAAGACTGTTCTGCAAAGGCATAAAAATGGCCTCAACAAGAAATTTTCAACAACCCGAAGAATAGCACGAAATTACAGATATCACTCCCAGCGACACCTTTCTTGGACACATCGACGCTGTATTGTAATTCAATTTTAATGCCTTTGAGTTGTAACATTTTTGGCCGCACGCTGTAGCCGATCAAACGTATTTTGGGGAGCACACTATTAAAACTGTCGGAATGTGGTAGGTATTGTTATATTGTTATATTTTGCTCATTTTCATTTCCCTTAATCTACGTAAATTATTCCTATTGAAATTGAACTGGAACAACGCTAGTTCTGTTTACATAGTCAAACGAAAATTAAGACAAATTTTGAAAATAAATTTAAATTTAATATAACATTTAATAAGTAGTCAGGCACATTACGTGAAGATATGTTGTCCAGAAGTTTTGCTCTGCGTTTGATATTAATAAGTTCACAAAATGTTACTCCTTCATTATTCGTTATAAAATTAACGTTATTTCACTCTTTTTGTTAACAATCTGTTTTAACAAGTCCACGATTTTGTTTCGTAGTTCTGAGATTCTCCGTAATAGTCCCGTTATATTCGGTTTGATTCTCATTTTCAAATTCACGCAGTCTCAGTCTCCGTGACGACTGGCTGCTGAATGGTCACATCACTCCGAAGGCTTCCACGGCATTAGAACTAACTATTGAAAGTGTTGGATTATCCAATATTACCGACTGCGGTATAACCAGACGTTTTTTGTTAAAACTCGGACCGGCTGTTCATCGTGCAAAGTTCTCCTGATGATACTTATATTGGTGACGTTAATTAGGTTCGCAATTAATAACTTCCTTCAAGAAACATTGATTAGTCATTTTCGCTGTCACAAGTAGACACAAATTCCATCATTTCCTTATAAATCCTTTCTGATACCGGACTTTAGACGTGACGTAAATTTTATTTGGGCATGCTTAAGAGGTGAGGTAGTAAAAATATGTTCATCCAATTATGTATTTAAACAAAGTTTTCGAATATGAGATAAGCACCAAACTTATTTTGATTAATCGATTATATTGTATGAACAACACAAAGGAATATATAAAATTTAGACACAGTTTGGGGCGGAGAACTTTTATATATATATATATATATATATATATATATATATATATATATATATGCAATTATGTATTCGGTATTGCGCACATAGTAACAAATTAGTTAAAATAAGACCAGAAGACAGAATGAACGGAAATTATAATATTTTTGTGCTTACTAGCGACTGATCAGTAGGAGTCGGTATTATGCTCTCTGCTCACTAAATATTTGGGTGAGGAATGTGGGAAAATTGGACGGTACAATCTCCTATACGAATGTAGGTAGGAAGGATGACATTTCAAATAATAGATTGGAAATTTTCTTTTTTACCGCATTTTTCTTGTGCGGGACAATTGATAGCACTCTTAGGTCGGTAAAATCTTGAATCCTTTGCATTTCCAGGTGCACAGTTGGTGTTTGGCATTGATTGATAGGTTCTCACTTTTCCTTCATTATGAAGCCGCCTATGAGCTGTTTGCCTGGAAATTACTTTGGAACCCGATTTTCCGCATGTCGATTTCAGACAATCAACTCTTGGGCGGCTTCATAATGAAGGGACAAGTGAGAACCCATCAGTCAATGCCAAACACGAACTGCGAACCTGGAAATTTAAAAGATTCAAGATTTTACCGACCTACGAGTGCTATCAATTGTCCCGAACAAGAAAACAGCAGAAAAAATCAAGTAGCAGCAGCACTGCACAAAGTACAACATTGAAGAATGGAAATTTGTTCAGTTCGGGGTGAAAAAGTATAAATTATATCGAATCATCTTAAGTTCGATCTTACCAGTCTGAGAACCAGGAAATGTAGACATTTTTGCCGAAAATAATTTTCAGTGAATTAGATTTCGATGTGGTAGGTAGCATATAAACGTATAATGAAGATAACAGCAGATTGACGAATATAAGGAGTGTAGGAAAGACACAAGCTAAACCAGGTAAAGTCAAAAGAAGAAGACAGGTGCTATTAAAATAGCAACACAAAATAGAGTACTACCAAACGATAAAATGCAAACAAAGGAAGATGTTTTTAAACCAGCGGCAAACAAATATGCTGAAAGGAGTTAATCAAGTGCACCTCTTGCTCAGTTTCCTGTCAAACAGCTAGAGCAAACTCTGCAGAAGACAAAAGCAGCCGAATTACTAGAAGAGTCTCTTCAAGTTATGAAACGAAGCGCATTCTCTCAGGAATTAGGAGAGCGTGAAACGGTGTGAGAGAGGAACCGATTAACTGACATAGATATATAGACCAATTTAGATTATTAGATGCAACTCGATACTTCGCAATATTTCAATGAAGTAAACAAACGCACATACAATCAAACATACATTCTTCTACTGCCTAATCAACCAAAACTACTACGAATAATAATATTATTAATTGTATGAATAGAACTAATAACGAAACTACTACTACTACTACAAAATTCAGAGCTTTTATTACAAATGCACACATAATATTACTATGAATAATAAAATAGAATAAAACTAAAACGACGATAAATATTAATAGTACTAAAACTACCACTTCCTCTTCTTCTCCTATTACTACCACTTATTCTACTTCTACTGCTAAAATACTACTACTAATGCAACTAATAAAATACCATAACTGATATTATTAATATGACATGTATCACTGTTACTAATACACAAATAAAAATAATAAACTAGCACGATGACTTAATGAAAGATCATTACCACATCGATACCAATAGTACTAAACCACTACTAAAACAATCACTAATACATAACTACAACTACCACATATTACTATTTTATAACTACTAACTAATTACGAATGCCAATACAACAAATAATACCAATAGAACAACAAACACTTTTACTAAAGATATAATTTCTTATATTACCCCTATTGCAACTATCACCAAAATAAAAATGGGAAGAATAGTTCTACTACTAATGCTACTACCAAATATAATACTACCAACAATACTACTACAGCTGCAACTACTACTACTAATAATAGTGATATTAATGCTAATACTAATACTAATACAACTACTAGTACTGTTACTGATCTTCTTCCTCATATTAATTATACTACTAATACTACTTTTAATTCTAATTCTACTACAACGTACGAAGATTCAATTGATCAACAGAATCGAGCAAAATTTATCGTAGAAATAGATTAAAAAGCTTTGGCACTTCAGGAAAATTAGCTATTTCCGATAATATAATGGAAACGGGGCCCCCAGTCAATTTGGCCAATTTCTCAATTCTACACTATAAAAACCAGAAAATGTATTAAATATCCATGAAGCCATTTATATAAAACAACAAATACCTGGCCCAAATAGTCTAAAGTTTCATCAACATGATATTCTAATCGACTGGCCACGACTCACAAATCCTAACCACAATTTACTTGCATCTGGACAAGGCCAAATACCGTCTCTAACAGACTCAACAAAAATTCGATCGGATTGGCAACAAACTGAAGAAGAAAAAACAGAGTTTCAAACATAGTTAATTTGGTTCAGTTTAGCACCTAAGCTCGTACTACTTTGAGGCCATGCAAATTTCAGTTAAATACAGTCACAAAATTTTGGTCAGCCTTCCTCGATTTTGGAACTTCACGTTCAAAGCGATTGCGAATATGTTCCATGTTTGTGATTTGAATTTGGGAGAAATGTGTAATGCTCCGTCCCTTAATAGAGCCTGGGAGGCATTCTCCTACAAATGCCATGTGAGATTGTGAGTCTGAGCAGAAGCGGCTGTCCAGAAGTCCTAAACACTTGCTCTATGTTTCCAGTTCGTGTGCTAGTAATCTTCGGAGTAGATGCACGTGAGCTCGTAAAGTTGGCGAAGCCGAATTTTTTAGTTGCTTTAATCAAGGTTGCAAACTTGATACAATCACCTGTGCCATTATGTACATAAATTTGTTCATATAAACCCGGAATGCCATGTAGACTCCATCTGAAGGAATAGCTAACCAAAATACACTAGCTGGCACATAATTGAACATTGTGTGTAGCATGCGGTAATGTGGCTCAGTGGTGGGAGTCATAAACTCTGAGGCAGACGTGCCCAATTTCGAGTCCTGTCCGCGGCAAATTCTGGCCAGGACGTGAAGAGTTCCCAATAAGGACGAAACCGGTCTACTGGATGAATTGCATTTTCTACACTGCGAAATTCTTAGTTTATCCTGACAAATACACGTACATAAATGGGCAGGTGTTTTTTATCAATTTGGCAACCTTGACTAAATTAATAAGGAAATGAAGCCTTAATCTTTAACCTTTGTAATTTTGGGTATTGATAGACAGTGTAAGAATTGACATTTCGTCTAGAGTGACAACGGATTGTCTTTGTGTGAGTTATTTGAGAATGAATCCTAGGATTCTCGGAAAATGTCTGGATAGACAAATTCATAAACAGACGATGGCATGAATTATATTACAATGGCAACATTGCTTATGGATATAGTATTGTGTATTACGTCTAGTGGTGTGATCAGATTTGTCGTACATGATCGATTTCACGTAAATCCATGGAGGTTGGGTTCTTGAGACAGGAACAGTGGCTCAATGATTTCGTTGATGCTTTTATTCAGAACTTGAGAACTGGATGGCTAGCTATTTGTCTTAAATCTTCAAATTCAATTGGAGCTTTTCGCTTTGATAATAATTTCAGTTATATTTGTTGCATTTCAACCGAGGTTAGCTTAGACATTACCAAGCTGTTGCTAGTAAAGACCAATCACCTTTGTGAGTTTTCGGAATGCGTGTAGTGTTCGAACGCTGTCCAGGCCAAGTTGGCGATGTCTTAGCTAGAAATCTGCGGAAACATTCTATTCACGTAAATACCATATCTATTCTTAGTGATTTACTCCTTTGATCAACACAAGTCATCACGCTTCATGGTGATCATGACATCATTAAATTAAGTATATAACAGTTAGGCACCGTTTTCACGGCAAATAATATATATATATATATATATATATATATGCATTTGAGTTTCAGTTTTTGCGCACCTATTAACAAATTAGTAAAATTATGACCAGAATGATAAAACAAAGTCAGATTGAAGGGACAATATTGTTACAGTTTGTGTAGGATATTTAGGTTTGTGAAGAGTATATGACAGGTTTAGTTGACTGAACTACTATGCAAGGAATGTAAATAATATAAAACTGGTTGGATGAGAGTTAAATATCTAATTTTACGCAAAATATTTATTTTCGGATAAGTGAAATAGCCTCAACCAAGAATAAACAATCCAATATCTTTGTATCTAGGGTCAGTCATCGTTCTCCAAATAGCAGAACAAACCATCTCGCTAATTATAGTAGCAATGTGTAGTTAACTTGAATTTATCTGCTGACGTTTGGTTCCCTCAATCTCATTTTAAACAGTCGATGAATATAACAACACTTCCGTTAGACGTACGTTCTGTCGTTTAACCACCCTCCACAGGCCATAATCAGGGCAATTCCAGTAATAATGTATATATAAGGCATGAAAAATCGGATATGCGGCTCTCAAGGCTAGCAGTCTCGCAAACAATGTTTGCGTCATTAAATGTCAACTGTATATGCTTCATACTGATATAATCGCAACAATAATTAAAAAAATTATTATCAATAATAATAATCATCATCGTAGTCATAATCATAATTCTAATCGCAATGATTATAATATTAATCACAATTTTAATCATCATCATAATTATAATCATCATGATAATGATAATAATATCCAAAAATCATAGTAATAACATTAATAATAATAATAGAAATATATAATTATCATATATATACATATTAATAATAATTATTATTATAATCATCATCATCATAATAATAATAATAACGATTATAATAAAAATAATAACAATCAGCTTTAAAACATCCTAGCCACATTGATTCGTGTATTTGGTGCTTGCTCAATATTAATAACAATAATTATATTAATGATAATAATAATAAAAATAATAATAATAATAATAATAATAACAATAGTAATAATAATAATAATAATAATACACGGAACTAGGATAGCATGATATACTGATTCTTCATTGCCGCATAAAATTGAAATTCTCAGTTATGCGCGGATTGTAAATGAAAAAAGGACGTAAGCTTCTAAAGTGAGATTTAAACCGTTTTAGTCCAGCCTTTAATGAATCGCCTACCCGGTATTAGAACCAATTTAGCCAAAAATGTCTTAAATGTGCATCAAAAGCTTTATGCATCTATACCGCGACGTAATTCTCATCCCCAGACAAGCAGGGATGTAACTAATCTTCTTCGTTGTATTGTAGGGCTATTTTGCGGGGTTGCTATCTACTTACAGAGAACTGGTAGCTGCTGTTGAGATCCGTGTTTATGATCAATCCCCGGCCTTTTCCCGATGGGTGATGTGAGAATGCTAATTCGAATGATCACATATGTATTGTACACAATGTTGCATGGAAAATTCATAGTTAGTCCAAATTGACCGTGCTATAGATGGCAACAAAACGAAATAGTGTTAACACAATCGAATGTCTTATACACAAGTCACAGTTAGACAAATTGTCCGTGCTCCAGACGGCAGCAAAACGATATACTGTCAACACAAATAATGTACCATTCACAAACGTCTGAATTGTGACGAATACATGTAGCCGATTGAAAATATATGATGATATAAATAAAGTCAGGGGTAAAAGTTGTCACTGATGATGAATAGGCTAAAATCGTGTAAAAACTTCAATGAAAAAGATTCACAAATAATTAATCCACTGTTTGCTAAGGTTTTAACTTATTTAATTATAATAATCCATTGTACCCTGAAATTCTGATACATAGAATTAGATGCGAACAGTAAATCACTTGTATAAACTGCGAATAATCCAAAGAAGAAGAGTAATTCCACTATGGCACTATAATCCACCGCATGTTCCTACGTATCGCGCGCGGGTGTGTATATTTAATAAACAAACCCTTATTAATTACAAATAAATTTGCAGTTCAAGAAATCTCAATTAAAACTGCTTGAAACTAACAGAGATTGTTTATAAAATCACAGTTAAGAGAAATATTGTGTAAAAACAGAGTAAAATTATTTGACCTTAAAGAGCACCATATTTGTCAAAATTGAACATCGTTGGGTTGTAACGCGGAGCCGCGTGTTACAGTATATTCCAGTTGCATTTGGGACTTACGGGGTCATCCATTGAGCTTTTCTCTTCTAGCACTTTCCCCATTTGTAAGTGAGCAAATTCTGATTACTTTGTTTTCCGGTAAAAATTCCATTTTTACAGCACGACTGATCTGGCTGCGAAGATTCGCTGTTTCACTTCACAGCAATTTCACTCTCTCTAGAGTATTTTCTTTCATTTTCTTCCGTTAAATTTTCAGAAGACGCCATTCATAACCTGTGTGGGTCTGAATTGTCAACTTGCATAAGATTCTTCTTGGCATTAATTTACGTTTGCTAACAGAGCAGAGTTCATTGTAAACAAATTAGAAATAATCTACTATTACTCGTCATACAAATAACGCCTCTTTGAGGAATCGTACTGCATTCGCCACTCGTCCTTGGTTCATTAGCTCTCTTCGTTTGCCATAATTCCATATGGGCTCCATACGAAGGGAAAGATAACCAAACATACATTAGCTGGTAAGTAGATGAACATTGATTGTAGCACGCGACCGGGGTGGTTCAATAGTTAGAGTCATAAACTCCGAGGCAGAAGTGCCCAGATTCGAGCCCTTTCCGCGGCAAATTCTGGACGGCACATGAAGAGTTTCCAATCAGGACATAACCAGTCCACTAAACGAGTGGCTTATTTGCATTATAAAATTCTCTGTTTATGCTGAAAAATGTGTGCATATAATGGGACCGGTGTTCATATCAGGATCGCACACCTAATTTATGTAATTTTTTAAAATTTCCTTTAGCTGAAGTCCTGAAGTTTGCCAAATAAAATTAAACATTACTCCGCACACTTGTTCTATCCATTTAAAATAAAAAAACGATCAAAGTTAACTATCAAATCAGTGATTGCGTGGGTATTGATAACAATTACTTAAATCAAGTTTGTCAGCTTAATCTAAGCTAGACACAGTCATTGTGAAGCATTCAATTAAATTTAATTACTTGGTTCTTGTGTGTATGTTTCTGTTTAGATTTTTGAACTGTGCATTTAAGTATTAGGCCTGCATGTGTACGTTGGTGAAACTATGTGGCTTAATCTCAATCACCTTTGCACGTGCTGGTCTGATTGTTTAAAAATTAATTTTTAAGCGAACTACATGAGGATGACTTCATTGGTTGTGATGGTGGCGATGTAGTGCAATTACGCTAATCGTAAACACCTGCTGAGGCAAATGATCAAGAGTTAGCGAAACAATTAAGGTATTCGCATTTGCAGTAGCTGTATCATTTGGAATAAGAAGAGATAATCATCACTAGCAGCGGGAATATCATCTGCGTCATGATCTTCATCTCCGCAACCAAAGAAATATAATAAATATGTGCTTAGCCAGGTGATGCCACGATTAGCAAGACAGTTGGCAACTGATGTCGATCGAGGCTTGCTGGATTAGCCGGTGTTCAGTGTCGGGTGCTTTTTCAATTCTGAAGCATTTCGGCCGATATTTAAACCACGATGTTGACACTCTGCCCAGCTTTAACAATATTATGACCAGTCAATTGATTTTGAAGTCACAATGCTAAAGAATTTATGAACATTTGACATTGCTTTAATGTGTGTAAGCATTGAACAAGGTTGGAAAGCGACAGCACGTATGACTGACGGTAGTTTTTCTTTGTTGTTCAACGACTGATTGAATTCATTGGGATTGGTGTATAACTCAAGCTCGCATTCTTGATTTTGAGTTTTCCTGTCACCACCCACACAATCAATGACTGTTTAATGATATTACCTACACACATATATATAGAGAAAGCTACAAACAATAAATGTTCGTGACTGCTTAGAATAATAGCACTCGTACACGTAACAGCGAACAATTCGAACAGATTGTTAACTCTCAAGCCATCAACACAATAATAAACAGATCTCAGACATCAGAAAGTGAGAAGGACCTCTACATGCAAACAGACACACACACAGACTCAAACACATACACACTTATCAATCAGCCAAAACAAGAAATAGAAATCCGAGTCATATTTGTTACCACCCACATAGCAATTGAAAACCAAGAATGTAAATAAATGAAAGATTGTAGAGCGAAGTTTGGTGTTCTAGAAATAAATGGCCATTATCCACTTTGTTATTAATGTTTTTCTTCTTCGTAATTAGAGATGCCTCAAATTCTTGTCCAAATTCTGCTGCTGCCAAACACAAATTGTGCAAATATAAAATTTTATTTCCTCTTAATCATGTCATCCTACTTATTAAGGTATATAATATATTTCACATTTAAACTTCAAAATTTAACTTTTTCACCGTGGATATTTAAATTTGAAATAATGCTGTATTGTCTTTTAATAAAAAAATTAAGCGTTGTTTTAGATTAATGAAAATATATTAATAAAGTATAAAATATTTCAAAATTATAAATAAAATTTGCAGATCCGACTGACGATTTTGGTTCCAAGTGTTATCGATCATTGAACCTTTTTTGAGTAGTGTATATTGTCCGTCTACAAAGGAGATTTATCCGTCGTCAATCACCTGCTTTGTACGACGTTAAATTTGCACTGTTCAGCAGGTAAAACTGCTACCTCAATGTCACCGATGCACTTGGTTTTTTTAAAAATATGTAGCTCTACTCGTTTTTGCAATTTATTTAAAAGTGGATTCTATGTATATGAATTCTGAATAACTGTAACCAATGTGAACTATTGAAAGCATTTATATGGAATATATATGGTGCACTATTTTGTACTTCTAACCTCAATTGTGTGCATTTTGTATAATTTATTATTACTTATGTATAATTGCCTAGTCCTTATTAATTGCAATTCTTCATTATGCAAAAACGGATCCAAGAAACTTACATTATTCTTTACGCTCATTTTTCATTTCCGTCCGAAATATTAGTTCTTGAAGAAAATATTGTCGCACTAGAGGAAGATAATAAAAACCTTACACACCAAAATTCAGTGAAAATCTGCAACACAGTTAAGGAACTCAAATTAATGAACAACATTTTCATTAAAAATTCTCCTGAATTACTTCACACAGGAAACCTTGACACCTCACGTTAGCACAATGCGTGCAAACTAACAAATTATGCCTATTTGCGACTCCAATCAAAATCAGGAAAGAACAGACACCCTCTAATAAAGTTAAATGAATCAGAAACGTGCCATCCTATGAAACCTTTCCTCGCGACTTAATAAATTTCAAGCGAAAGACGTTTTTTTACGGGGTGATGAAATCATCTTAAGCTGAGTCAACTAATCACGCAGTACCATTCGAAAGCCATTATGTAAATTTTCACTACTATATATATATATATATATATATATATATATATATATATATATATATATATATATATATATCCATCGGTTGGCTGGATGCAAATAAAATGTAGACGAGCACCGCTGATTTGAAGCCTATTCCTTTTAGCGGCCGTTTAATTTAAAACGTCGGTGCACTGCTTAGCATTATTCAACAAAATTGGCAGTTCGAGTGAGTTGAAACAATATTGTACTTTCCTGTAGTGGTAGTAGTTGACGCTAATATCAGTTACTATCCAAGCAAAATACTGAAAAAGTGAATAAGTCTTCGCAATGAAATATTGCTACAAAACATACATGCTTATTCGAGCTAATACCGAAATTGACGGTTGCTGGACAATTGATAGCACAAGAATTTGAAACAAAAATTTTTAGTGGCCGCTGCTCTTGTCCGGTTACCGTTGCACGGCGGAATGACAACAGGTTTTCCCTTGATGACCATCGACATTTAGTCCATGATCGATAATTATGGCTTGGCGCTGCTCTTTTTGATGTTAAATGCTGACTCATAAGCCTTTTAGAACACGCGTAAATGAATTTTGAGTTTCACTAATGCAATATGCCGGCGAATTGTTCTGAGCCGTTACATCACTTTCTTCTCTGAAAAAAAGAATGAAATTGCTTTCGGCGAGGCTTTTGAGCTAATGTAGGGCAGAGTTTGAACGCGATGAAGCAGATGATAAAAATGTACGGTAAATGCAGGGCTGGGGCACGCTCTTTTATTGCTTCAATAATGATATGATGCAATACTTAGTTTATACTGAACAATGCATGCATATAATTGGTAAGGCGTGTACATCAAGATCGCAACCTTGATTAAATTAATAAGGAAATGAAGCCTTAAGCATAACCCTTGTAACTAGTATTGATAGACGGTGGAAGAATTGGATTGGATGCACTTGATTTAAGTAATTGGTATCAATACCCGCGCAATCACTGATTTGATAGTTAACTTTGATTGTTTTTATTTCAAACGGGTAGAACAAGTGTGCTCTAACTATCGAACCACCCTGTCGCGTGCAACAATCAATTTTCATCTACTTACCAGCTAATGTAGGTTTGGTTATCTTTCCCTTCATATGGAGCCTTTATGGAATTATTTTAGACCTATTTATTTCACACGTGTCTACTCATTTTCGATCATGTGTTAAAAAGTCCATTATCTGTTTAACTTACCACGTTGTATTGACATTTGATAATTTCCAATTCCAGCAGATGCGAGCGGTATACGAGTGAATAAATTATAAAACTCTTGCAAGTATTTGGCAGAACAAAGATGTAATTCAAAATCAATTTTCGGAAGAATAGTACGATAGTCATATTTTAAATATGGAATTACCTACAATCCTAGTTTAAATACTGTTGGTGTCAAAAAATTGTACATACATGATATTTTATTTTCACTTAATCATATCACACTACTTATTAGCGTACAAATTATTATGCATATTATCCATAAAGATTTAACTTTTGCTTAATAAGTATAAAATTTATATTTTGTTCTTTATTCTGTTTCAGCTAAAATAAAAAAAGCGTTGATTGAAAATAATGAAAATAATTTCATGCATAATAAAAAATCACTGTTTTATAAATATTATTTGCATGCTTTCGGCACAATCTTAATTCGTGCACTTCATTTTTATAGGCCGCAGGTAATGTCCAGTGGCCAGTTATAAGATATCTAGGATGACGATTGTTTTCGCGAACCTTGATTAAATGAAGTAGCCTTATTTGCGTTTGAACTAACGCAGCTTTCATTGTTCCAGTAGTTTTCTTTTTTCAATTTATTTCGGCTAAATAAATCGATAGCCTTCATCAGTTGCAGTATACCTCACACGTTTAACAAACGAAACTAATGAAGCAAGCGCGTTATTTCCTTGCTTCATTGTTTGCTGAACATGTGAGGTATATTGCAACTGATGAAGGCTATCGATAAGTTTATCCGAAATATATTGAAAAAAGAAAACTTCTGGAACAATGAAATCTGCGTTAGTTCAAATGCAGATCAGGTAGTATAAAAAAGGTGGATGCTACATTTGCAATTTATTGCACATTACCCTTATTTCGTTTTGCTTTAATTTTTTTTATTTGTAGGAGTTCCGTCCGCCATTGATTCATTGGCCTTGTCTTATATTGAATTCTCATTACTAAGGCAAGTAAAACTGCTACCTCCAAGTCATTGGCGCACGCGGTTTTTTTTAAATTCGTAAATAAATGCGTTTATGCAATTTATTTAAAAGCGGAAACTGAAATCTGAATAACTGTAATCAAAAAAAACTATTGTACACATTTATACGGATTATATATTGTGCTTTTTTGTACTTCTAGCCTCAATTGTGTACATTTTGTATTTCAAAATTATAAAAAATGTCAAATTGCCCATTTTTTATCAATAGCAATTCTTCGTTATGCCGAAACAATGCCAAGTATATTAAAATACTCTCACTGATTTTTCACTTCCGTCTAAACTATTAGTTCTTGAAAAGCCGATTCATCCTTAGGCCGGTTTTGTTCTAATTGGAAACCCTTCACATACTATCCAGAATTTACCTCGGGCAGGGCTCGAACCTAGGCAAATATGCATTGGCGTTTATGACCCTAACACTGAGCCACTCTACCACATGCTACACACATTTATTAGTTATGTAACAGCTGGTGGATTTTTGGTTGGCCCTTCCTTTCGATGGAGCCTATATTGAGTTTCTGTAGACATAAATTTGCAAATCTGGCATTATAAAACATGCTACCATGCTATCCCGACGAGTGGTAATGAATTGAACATTTCTAAACAATTAGATGATCATTGGTTGTGCGTGTGGCAGGGTGTCTCACTATTCACAGGCGCAAACCCCCAAGGAGTTGTGCCCAGATTCGAATCCTGACAATACGGGAAGAGTTTCCGGTAAGGACAAAGCAGATTTACTGGATGAATTGACTCTTTTGCTTTAAACAAAGTTGTTTATGCTGACAAAAATATGTATGTAATGAGAGTGGTTCCAACTCAAGATCACTTCCTTGGTTTAAATCATTGACTACTTTTCTTCGAAACCAAGGATTTTATACAAGGATCTGCTGCTTATTCAACTATTTATGATATAAAGCAGCATGATTGGTAATAAAATTTATTAATGCAATAAATCGGTTACGTCCAATCGCCGCTGTCTCAACATTTGAAACGTTATTTGTAAATCGCACATGTTCAAATCACTTCCTAGTTACAATTTGACGATTAAGCCACGTGACTTTCAAATTTCAGTTTGTATTTTTCATTCGCCCCGCATTATTCAACGCCGAGTAGGGAGTTTCGTGAAGATTTCTACAGTTCACTGGCAAAGGCGTCAAGAATCAATATTAAACGTTTTAAATATTACATCATCCGGTGTTTACCTAACTGTAAATCAACTTCCGTGCCAATATGTTCATGTCGCCAAACTTATGAAGCAACAAAAAAATGAGACCAACAGACAATTGTCAAGCAATCTATCGCACGCTCCGCTTAGACTCGTCACAACACACCTTAAAGCTGGAATGATAACTGAATTTCCGAATGATGAGATTTCAAGAACGATGTTAAACTCCGCGGTTGAAATGATTGTTTAGTACTTAGAATGATTAAATTACTACAGCGCATTTTCTCAAAAAGCACCATACTCTATTGCTGTGTCAAACTGTTTAGTTGCTCATTCATTTTCGACGTGTCAACTCATTTGCGACGTCCATTATCTGTTCAATTTACCGCATTATTTTTGTATTTCATAATTTCCACTTTCTGACTTATTTACGACAGATGACGCAACCCAGTATGTGTGTGAATACAATACGAACTGTTTGCAAATATTTAGTCGAACAAATATAAAAATTAAAATCAATTTTCATAAGAACAGACCGATAATCATTTTTTTAAATATGGAATAACCCACTGTTCAGGTTCAAATGCAGTGGTGTCAAAAACAAATGAAATTTGTGCATACATGATATTTTATTTGCACTTCATCATTTCATCCAACTTATTAACATGTATATTATTTTTTAATAGAATATTAAAATGTTTAACTTTTTTCCTCATGGATATTCAATTTTAATACAAGCTTTGTTTAACTTTCATCGCAGTTAATAAATCATCGATTGAGAATAATGAAATTAATGAGTGATAAACATATATATATATAGGACTCCTAATTTTGTATTTTTATTCTTTATCGGCATCTTGTTTCATACGTATGTCTTTCTATTGGGACAGTTTGGCAATCTGATGGATTTTTTAATCTTTTCAATTGCGGCTCTCACCTCTTGATGCTATTATTATTATGATGGCTGCACAATTTCTATGCAGCCTCGAGCATTACGTTTCTGTGGTTTTTGCCACATGTATATGAGCTATACAAAAGAGAAAATGAAAACTTTTTTTAACTTCATCGACTGGGTAGGATACCATAAATGTTACCATTTATTTATTGTTTCCATCAATCAATTTTGATGCTATTCTCATTATTATTATTATTTGCTCTCTTTGATGCCAAATGCTGAAACGAAAGCCTTTTAAAACACACATGGTTGTCTTTTGAACGTAGGTCGTCTTGTACCACATCAAGTAAAAAATTAATAATCGAACCGTGCCACCTGGAGCCAAAATACTTATGGGTGGACGCAAATATGAGGGAACCTATCTTCAAACAAACAGTGTCGTGCCAACATTTGCATTGCAGCAGCGCAGAAAACGACAATTTATGGCAAACGAAGAGAGCTAACGAACCAAGCACGTGTGGCGAATGCAATATGATTCCTCAAAGTGGCGTTATTTGTATGACGAGTAATAGTAGATTATTTCTAATTTGTTTACAATAAACTCTGCTCTGTTAGCAAACGTAAATTATTGGCAAGAAGAAACTTATGCAAGTTGACAATTCAGTCTGACATTGCTATGCGATATGAGTTTCAAGTGAATCAAATAAAGACACAAACAGGTTATGAAATGGTGTCTTCTGAAAATTTAACTGATGAAAATGAAAGAAAATTCTGTAGAGAGAGTGAAATTGCTGCGAAGTGAAACAGCGAATCTTCGCAGCCAGATCAGTCGTGCTGTAAAATTGGAATTTATACCGGAAAACATAGTAATCAGAATTTGCTCACTTAGAAATGGAGAAAGTGCTAGAAGAGAAAAGCACAATGGCTGACCTCGTAAGTCCCAAATGCAACTGGAATATACAACGAAGAAGAGTAGTTACTTCACTGCTCGTCTGGGGATGGGAATAAGGCCCGGTATAGATGCATAAAGCTTTTGATGCACATTGAATACATTTTTGGCTAAATTGGTTCTAATACCAGGTAGGCGATTCATTAATGGCTAGACTATCATGGTTTTAAATCTCACTTTAGAAGCGTGCGGCCTACTTTCATTTACAATCCGCGCATAACTAAGAATTTCATTTTTAAGCGGCAATGAAGAATCAGTATGTCATGCTATCGATATGCCGTATATTATTATTATTATTATTATTATTATTATTATTATTATTATTATTATTATTATTATTATTATTATTATTATTATTATTATTATTATTATTATTATTATTATTATTATTATTATTATTATTATTATTATTATTATTATTATTATTATTATTATTATTATTATTATTATTATTATTATTATTATTATTATTATTATTATTATTATTATTATTATTATTATTATTATTATTATTATTATTATTATTATTATTATTATTATTATTATTATTATTATTATTATTATTATTATTATTATTATTATTATTATTATTATTATTATTATTATTATTATTATTATTATTATTATTATTATTATTATTATTATTATTATTATTATTATTATTATTATTATTATTATTGGTAATAATATTATCTTTATCATTATCATTATTATTACTATTGTTATTATTATTATTATTATCATTAATATTATTATTGTTATTATTATTGAGCAAGCACCAAATCCACGAATCAATGTGGCTAAAACACATTACACCTGGCCCAGTTTTATTTTCGTATTTCTGCATCAACCTACTTGTTACTTACAAATAAAATGGACGAAAAAACTAATGAAAAAGGAACTAGTGTTTACGTATTAGAGGTCTTATTGATTTTATCTGGGATAATGTGACTTCCATAGTAGCTCAGCCTGATTTAGGTGCTCATTCTTTGCTCACGACTCGGCCAATCCGATTATAGCATCGCTTCATTGCGTCCACCTGAATAGCAACGCGCTATTTACGTCAGATACGCAAATCTCTAGTTCTGAGCATCGTTCTGACGGCATACGCGTAGCCCAACTTTGTGGACGCGGTTACACGGACTGTAGGCTCTTGTCAAAATGAATAACAGCCATTCCACTTGATCAGATACTTTAAAAAAGGAGGACGGACAAGCAGAGGCTGCAATAATGTAGGTGACCGCCCGATTTACAGGGCACCTTGATTTGCTGGAGTCGCGAAGAATGCTTCGTGAAGTAGCATCACAGCTTTAGCACTTTGAAACGTAGAAAATTTAAATTTTGAACTATAAAATATGTGACAAGTCGTGAATAATGCTAATAATATGTTACGATTATATTTGCATGAAGCGCATTCAGTTGACATTTAATGACGCAAACATTGTTTGCGAGACTGCTAACCTTGAGAGCCGCATATCCGATTTTTCATGCCTTATATATACTTTGTTATTTTAATTGCCCTGATTATGGCCGTGGAGGGTGGGTAAACTTCAGAACGTACGTCTGACGGTAGTGTTTAATATATACTTCGACTGTTTAAAATGAGATTGAGGGAACCAAACGGCAGCAGATAACTTGAAGTTAACTACACATTGCTACTATAAGTAGCGAGATGGTTTGCTCTGTTATTTTGCAGACGATATTTTTCCCTATGTCATTTGACGTAGATACAATGATACTGGATTATTGTATCATGAGTGAGGTTATTTCACTTTTTCTAAAATAACTATTTTATATAAAATTAGTTAACTAGCACTCACCCAACCAGTTTCTCACTATTTGTATATCGTGCATGGTAATTCTGTAAACCAAGCTTGTCATAGATTTCAAAATCTACGCTACTCACAAACCTAAATTTCCTACAAAAACTGTCATTATGAGATCATAACTTCCGTTCACACTGACATTTTTTTATCCTTCCGGTCCTAATTTTACTAATTTGTTACTAGGTGCACAACAACTGAAACTCAAATGCATATATATATTATTTGCCGTGAAAACGGTGCCTAACTGTTATACTGTAACACGCGGCTCCGCGTTACAACCAAACGATGTTCGATTTTGACAAATATAGTGCTTTTTAAGGTCAAATAATCTAACTCTGTTTTACACAATATTTCTCTTTGTAGAGGAAGATATTTCCTCCGACATTATTTACACGTTGCGTTGCTATGCAAACGTAGCACTAAGCAACGACATTTCTATAAACTATGTTTAATTATTTTAGTAAACAAATGACGAAGTTAACTATTTACGAATCGTTCATTTATCAGTTTTTGAGTATCGTGCTTCCGAGCTGGTTGTAGATTTTCGTTTGCTAAATTTTAACATTTCTCTCCATAATAAATGATTACAACATTATTCAATAAACATCTTTCAACACTTGCCTTGTGTTCTGATATAATATAACACTGAGGAGGAGTCTTGGAACAGGTAATTTATTTATTATTGTGGGTCACGTACACTTCAAAGCAGATTATTGCTGAAGATATAGCTTTCCAACTTTCACCTTCCAAACGCCTCAAGTAAGTGTCAATTTAAGTATCATAATTCTTGATCATGAATGCCGATATTAAATTAGAAGATGTATTTCATTTAGGGCAGGACCTAATGGATTTAAATCTTATTGACACAGATAACAATGTAGGCATTTCAGACTCTACTGTGAATATTAGGACATCTAGCGAACTGGCATCTCAGAGTCTCTCTTCTGGTAATGACCAAAGGGCCTCTACAAAATTTGGCGACCGCGCCAGTCCAAGAATATTTAGTCTACCACAGTATAAGTCAGAGAAACATGAAAGTTGGGTAGGAGATGCCCAAATGATATTTGAGGCTTATTGTATTGTGAACCCTATGGAGAAATTTGTTGCAGCATGGATGGCATTGCCTGAGAATTTCCGAAATGCTTTGGAAAATTTCAGAGACAGAACTGTGAAAGAAAAGCCGTACAACGCATTTGAGTTATTAATGGCAGAAATTCAACAGAGATATCAGCCTGGAAGAACAGCGCAAATGTGCGAATTATTACGCTTAGAAAAAATGGGACGTCAGTTACCGTCCGAATTTTATGAACGCCTTTGCACGAAAGCTTCCAGGTTGAATATATCTAGTGATGTAGTCAACTCCATTTTTACAGCTGAGTTACCAGTTAGGCTCAGAACAACAATGGAAGTGTTTGACACAATGAACATAGATTGGCCGACAAAACTCAGAGGGTTAGACGGCGTGTATAAACAGCAAGAACCACAAGTACATGCTGTAATGGCAGATTCTGTAACGATGCAGCCAGTCAGGGCAGATACCGAAAACCACCTGACCACACAAGAAAGTTTGCGTTTCTTATGTAGGGAAGTTGCTAGCTTGCGTAGTGATGTCGCACAACTTCAGAGTCAGGTCCAGTATATTAGACGCCGAAGGAGTCACTCGCGTCAACGCTTCGAAGGGCCACGCGGATGGGGCAAGGCACAGGGCGAATATGGACGCAGTGCGAAGTGCCAAGATGAAAATTATAATTACCCGCGATTAGGTGGACCCAAATGGAAAGGAAGCACAAAACCGGTTGAGAGAAATCCGTCACCGGGAAAAGGGAAAAACCCCCACTAGTAGGAGCCGTAGGGGGGGTTCCATTGCAAAGGCTCCCAGATATGCCTTTAAAAGGCATACTCAAAGCAAAAGAGGCGACTAGTACAAATAGCACCGAGATAAAAGGCAAGAGAGTCCGATTCTCACTAAGCGGGGATCTTGAAAACATTGCCGGAGTGTCCAGCAACAAGTTCATTATTAAGGATGAATTATCTGGATTAGAATTTCTCATAGACACGGGTGCTGAGGTAAGCATAGTTAGGTCAGACGTGGTGGAAGCAGATTGCCCCACATTTGATTATCAACTATGGGCCGCTAACGGTAGTCCGATTGAAGTAAAAGGGATGAAAGAAATGTCGGTAACATTAGGCCAGAAATCTTCTTTCCTATGGAATTTTCTAGTAGCCGATGTCAAGGACCATATCATTGGCATGGATTTCTTGACACATTTCAAGCTGGCATTAGACCCCAAGGCTAGGACTATCACAGAAGGCGTAGGGACATCAATAAATAATGAGTCTAACGTGTCGGCAGTTAGAACAGTCCTCTTACCTCGTCCATCAGTCGCACATGACTTTGCCGATATTATCGAGAAGCACCTAGCAGTGTTTCAACCTTTTAGTGCCAAAAGGATAGGTTTGAAAATAGGAGTAGAACACCAGATAGAATTGGTAGCTCCGTTACCTTGTTCACCAAAGGCTCAACCATTGGCACAACACAAGCAACAAGTAGCTGTGTCAGAATTTCACCAATTGCGCGAAGAGGGGATTTGTAGAAGGTCAAATTCCAATTTTGCTTCCCCAATAGTGGTAGTTCCCAAACCTGAACCGGGTCAATGGAGGGTTTGTGGGAATTATCGTCTATTAAACTCAGTGACGAAGGGTGATTCTTATCCTCTCCCTAACCAGAGTACTTTGCTCCGAGATATAATGGGATATGAGGTTTATTCAACTTTAGATCTCCAGAAAGCGTACTATCAGGTACCAATGGAAGAAAGTTCGATACCACTCACCGCAGTCAGATTTCCAGGAGGGGGATCGCATGAATTTCTTCGAATGCCTTTTGGTTTGAAAAACGCCAGTCAGACATTCCAGCGTTTGGCTGAAGAAATCCTTCAGAATTGTCCATTTGCGAGAGTATATATAGATGACATAATAATTTTTAGTCGTTCACGAGACGAACATCGCACGCATTTGGAAACGGTTTTGACCAGGCTGGAACAATATGGATTAGTGGTCAAACCTAATAAGAGTAATATTGGTTGCTCTTCAGTTAAATACCTTGGTCATATACTTTCCAAAGACGGAATTAAGCCTTTGGAAGATAAGGTCCAAGCCATTAAGGACGTAACTGAACCCAGAACTGTACGCCAGTTGCGAAGGTTCTTGGGCATGATCAGCTATTATCGTCGATTCATTCCAGGTCTAGCCGGAATTCTTGGATCGTTAACAAGCCATCTCACTCTTGAAAAGAGCACGATCAAGAAGTCTTGGCCTATCATCTTGAGTCAAGAAGACCGAGAAAATTTCCAAAAGGCCAAGGATATGTTAAGTGACGTAACCACATTAGCACCTGTAGATTGGGAAAAACCTTTCGAACTAATCACTGATGCATCAGATGTTGCATTAGGGGCAGTGCTACAGCAAAGAGATCGGGACGTAGTAAAACCGATTGGGTTTTATAGCCGTAAGCTTACTGATCGAGAAAAACGTTATGATACGTTTGGCAAAGAGCTTCTAGCCGTGTATGCCGCAGTGTTACACTTCGAGCATTACTTAGATGGTCACAAGTTTAAGTTATTGACCGATCATAAGCCATTGATCAGCATACTTGGTAAAACAGCTAGGCTTAATTACTCTCGTAGAGTAAATTCCCAAATAACACGGTTAGCAGAGTTTGATTTCACTGTGTCTCATATTGCTGGTAAAGAGAATGTGGTAGCAGATGCACTAAGCCGACCGAATGAAGCTGATGTCGATACGATATTTGAAGGTCCTTTGAAAAATTTAGAAGAATCAATGCACGATTTCGTTAGTCAAATCGAAGAAGCGCAAGGACTGGATCCCTTTACATTGGTTTTGTCCAAAAGACCAGGATATGTGCGTAAGCTCATAAGTGGCAAGTGGTTGTTATGCGAAACATCTAGAAGTCAACCACGACCATATGTGCCATTGGAGTTACGGGCCAAGATTATCCAAGTATTACATAACATGGGTCATCCATCCATTAAAGCCACCATACGATTAATCAACGACAGATACGTATGGCCACATATGTCTAAAGATATACGGGTATGGGTAAGAGCCTGTACCAAGTGTCAAACGTGTAAGGTGTGGAGACATACCAGAACCGAGATAAAGAACATTGGAATACCAAATGGACGGTTCAGACACGTACACATAGACATTGTTGAGATGCCTGAAGTAAACGGAAACAAATACTTGCTGACTATGGTAGATAGATTTAGTCGTCAATTTGAAGTGGCGATTTTAAAAGACATGACTGCACAAGAAGTTTTGTTCGCGTTTCTACATAATTGGATATCGCGTTATGGTGTTCCGGAAAAGGTCACTAGTGATCGTGGTAGTCAATTTATGTCAGAGCTTTTCGTAAGATCTCTCAACATCATGGGAATCACTATAATTCATACTAGCGCGTATAACCCACGAGCAAATGGGATGGTAGAAAGGCTACATCGTGAACTGAAAGCTGCATTAAGGTGTACTAGTGGAACAAGCTGGATACACGATCTTCCTATAGTACTACTCGCCATGCGCAACAGATATAGGGCACAATTAGGAACTTCCATATCAGAATTAGTTTATGGAGAACCATTAAGGTTGCCTGGAGATCTTCTAATTGAAACTCCAAGTAGTCTTGATTGGGCTTCTAGTTATGTAGATTGGTTTGTAGGAGCACTTAGAGACAAGATGTGTCGTTTGGCCCCAACCAAAACTAGAAAACCTAAAACTAAATGCTATGTGTCCTCTGATTTAAAATCGGCATCGCATGTTTATATTACTAATGAGAATAGGAAGAATTGCCTAACACCATTTTATAAAGGACCATACAAGGTCAAGAGGATGACTGATAAGAATGTCATCATAGAAATAAATGGCATTGAGGATTGTGTTACGTTGGATCGCTGTATTCCCCAGTTTATCTGGATTGACGGTGTGACCGAATCAAAAGATGCGTTGAATGACCGTTCCATGGGCGAATCTGAGGTGTGCAATCCCATCATGCAGGCACATAATGAAATGCAGAACTCTGAAGGACCATTGTCTAACATAGCAAAATCTTATTCTACTGAACCACAGCATGAAAACTATTTGTCGATACCAGATGATTTTGAAGAACCAGCGAATGTTGTACCGGGCGAGATGACGACGACAGGTGCGCCAATATGCACAACTCGTTCTGGAAGAATACATCGTCAGCCGAAGAACGATGATTACATCTACTATTAGTCGTTCCTCTCTTTTTTTGAGAAGGTGGTGTATGTAGAGGAAGATATTTCCTCCGACATTATTTACACGTTGCGTTGCTATGCAAACGTAGCACTAAGCAATGACATTTCTATAAACTATGTTTAATTATTTTAGTAAACAAATGACGAAGTTAACTATTTACGAATCGTTCATTTATCAGTTTTTGAGTATCGTGCTTCCGAGCTGGTTGTAGATTTTCGTTTGCTAAATTTTAACATTTCTCTCCATAATAAATGATTACAACATTATTCAATAAACATCTTTCAACACTTGCCTTGTGTTCTGATATAATATAACACTGAGGAGGAGTCTTGGAACAGGTAATTTATTTATTATTGTGGGTCACGTACACTTCAAAGCAGATTATTGCTGAAGATATAGCTTTCCAACTTTCACCTTCCAAACGCCTCAAGTAAGTGTCAATTTAAGTATCATAATTCTTGATCATGAATGCCGATATTAAATTAGAAGATGTATTTCATTTAGGGCAGGACCTAATGGATTTAAATCTTATTGACACAGATAACAATGTAGGCATTTCAGACTCTACTGTGAATATTAGGACATCTAGCGAACTGGCATCTAGGGGGCTTACTAACACCAATAGGTTAGGGGCCTCAACACATCTTGTCTCTAAGTGCTCCTACAAACCAATCTACATAACTAGAAGCCCAATCAAGACTACTTGGAGTTTCTATTAGAAGATCTCCAGGCAACCTTAATGGTTCTCCATAAACCAGTTCTGCTATGGAAGTACCTAATTGTGCCCTATATCTGTTGCGCATGGCGAGTAGTACTATAGGAAGATCGTGTATCCAGCTTGTTCCACTAGTACACTTTAATGCAGCTTTCAGTTCACGATGTAGTCTTTCTACCATCCCATTCGCTCGTGGGTTATACGTGCTTGTATGTATTATAGTGGTTCCCACGAAAAGCTCTGACATAAATTGACTACCACGATCACTAGTGACCCTTTCTGGAACACCATAACGCGATATCCAATTATGTAGAAACGCGAACCAGACTTCTTGCGCTGTCATGTCTTTTAAAATCGCCACTTCAAATTGACGACTAGATCTATTTACCATAGTCAGCAAGTATTTATTTCTATTTACTTCAGGCATCTCGACAATGTCTATGTGTACGTGTCTGAACCGTCCGATTGGTATTCCAATGTTCTTTATATTGGTTCTGGTATGTCTCCACACCTTACACATTTGACACTTGGAACAGGTTCTTACCCATACCCGTATGTCTTTAGACATGTGCGGCCATACGTATCTGTCGTTGATTAATCGAATGGTGGCTTTAATGGATGGATGACCCATGTGATGTAACACTTGGATAATTTGGGCCCGTAACACCAATAGCACATATGGTCGTGGTTGACTTCTAGATGTTTCGAATAACAACCACTTGCCACTTATGAGCTTACGAACATATCCTGGTCTTTTTGACAATACTAATGTAAAGGGATCCGATCCTTGCGCTTCCTCGATTTGACTAACGAAATCGTGCATTGATTCATCTAAATTTTTCAATGGACCTTGATATATCAGCTCGACATCAGCTTCATTCGTTCGGCTAAGTGCATCTGCTACCACATTCTCTTTGCCAGCAATATGAGACACAGTGAAATCGAACTCTGCTAACCGTGTTATTTGGGAATTTACTCTACGAGATTAATTAAGCCCAGCTGTTTTACCAAGTATGCTGATCAATGGCTTATGATCGGTCAATAACTTAAACTTATGCCCGTCTAAGTAATGCTCGAAGTGTAGCACTGCGGCATTAACTTTTAGAAGCTCTTTGCCAAACGTATCATAACATTTTTCTCGATCATTAAACTTACGGCTATAAAACCCAATCGGTCTTCCTACGTCCTGATCTCTTTGCTGTAGCACTGCCCCTAAAGCAACATCTAAGGCATCTGTGATTAGTTCAAAAGGTTTTTCCCAATCTACAGGTGCTAATGTGGTTACGTCACTTAACATTTCCTTCGCTTTAAGGAAATTTTCTCGGTCATCTTGACTCAAGTTTATTGGCCAAGACTTTTTGATCGTGCTCTTTTCAAGAGTGAGATGGCTTGTTAACGATCCAGGAATTCCGGCTAGACCTGGAATGGATCGTCGATAATAGCTGATCATACCCAAGAACCTTCGCAACTGGCGTACGGTTCGGGATTCCGTTACGTCCATAAGAGCTTGAACCTTATCTTCCAAAGGTTTAATTCCGTCTTTGGAAAGTATATAACCAAGGTATTTAACTGAAGAGCAACCTATATTACTCTTATTAGGTTTGACCACTAATCCATATTGTTCCAGCCTGGTCAAAACCTTTTCCAAATGCGTACGATGTTCATTTCGAGAGCGACTAAAAATAATAATGTCGTCTATATATACCCTCGCAAATGGACAATTCTGAAGGATTCCTTCAGCCAAACGCTGGAATGTCTGACTGGCATTATTCCAACCAAAAGCATTCGAAGAAATTCATGTGATCGCCCTCCTGGAAATCTGACTGCGGTGAGTGGTATCGAACTTTCTTCCTTTGGTATCTGATAGTACGCTTTTTAGAGATCTAAAGTTGAATAAACCTCATATCCCATTATATCTCGGAGCAAAGTACTCTGGTTAGGGAGAGGATAAGAATCACCCTTCATCACTGAGTTTAATAGTCGATAATTCCCAAAAACACTCCATTGACCCGGTTAAGGTTTGAGAACCACCACTATTGGGGAAACAAAATTGGAATTTGACCTTCTACAAATCCGCTCTTTGCGCAATTGGTGAAATTCGGACAAAGCAACTTGTTGCTTGTGTTTTGCCAATGGTTGAGCCTTTGGTGAACAAGGCAACGTAGCTACTAATTCTATTTGGTGTTCTACTCCTGTCTTAAAACCTATCCTTTTGGTACTGAAAGGCTGAAATACTGCTAGGTGCTTCTCAATTATATCGGCAAAGTCATGTGCGACTGTTGGGCGAGGTAAGAGGACTGTTCTAACTGCCGACGTGTTAGAATCAGTAGGTGTTGCTATCCCTACGCCTTCTGCGATAGTCCTAGCTTTGTGGTCTAATGTCAGCTTGAAATGTGTCAAGAAATCCATGCCAATGATATGGTCCTTGACATCGGCTACTAGAAAATTCCATAGGAAGAGAAGATTTCTGGCCTAACCTTACAGACATTTCTTTCATCCCTTTTACTCCAATCGGACTACCATTCGCGGCCCATAGTTGATTATCAAATGTGGGGCAATCTGCTTCCACCACGTCTGACCTAACTATGCTTACCTCAGCACCCGTATCGATAACAAAATCTAATCCAGATAATTCATCTCTTAATAATGAACTTGTTGCTGGACAATCCGGCAATGTTTTCCAGATCTCCGCTTAGGGAGAATCGGACTCTCTTGCCTTCTATCTCGGTGCTATTTGCTCTAGTCGCATCTTTAGCTTTGAGTATGCCTTTTAAAGGCATATCTGGTAGCCTTTGCAATGGAACCCACCCTACGGCTCCTACTAGCGGAGGTTTTGTCCATTTCGCGGTGATGGATTTCTCTCTACCGGTTTTGTGCTTCCTTTCCATCTGGGTCCACCTAATCGCGGGTAAATACAATTCTCACCTTGGCACTTCACACTGCGTCCGTATTCGCAATGTGCCTTACACCATCCGCGTGGCCCCTGGAAGCGTTGACGTGAGTGACTCCCTCGACGTCTATTATACTTATCCTGACTCTGAAGTTGTGCAATATCACTACGCAAGATAGCAACTTCTCTACAAAAGAAACGCAAAGTTTCTTGTATAGTCAGGTGGTTATCGGTATCTGCCCTGACTGGCTGCATCGTTACAGAATCTGCTATTACAGCATGTACTTGTGGTTCTTGCTGTTTATACACGCCGTCTAACCATCTGAGTTTTGTTGGCCAATCTATGCTTCATTGTGTCAAATACTTCCATTGTTGTTCTGAGCCTAATTGGTAGCTCAGCTGTAAAATGGAGTTGACTACATCTCTAGATATATTCAACCTGGAAGCTTTTGTGCAAAGGCGTTCGTAAAATTCGGACGGTAGTTGACGCCCCATTTTTTCTAGGCGTAATAATTCGCACATTTGCGCGGATCTTCCAGGCTGATATCTCTGTTGAATTTCTGCCATTAATAACTCAAATGCATTATACGGCTTTTCTTCTACAGTTCTGTCTCTGAAATTTTCCAAAGCATTTCGGAAATTTTCAGGCAATGCCATCCATGCTGCAACAAATTTCTCCATAGGGTTTACGATATTATAAGCACTGAATATCATTTGGGCATCTCCTACCCAACTTGAATGTTTTTATGATTTATACTGTGGTAGACTTAATATTCTTGGACTGGCGCGGTCGCCAAATTTTGTTGAGGCGCCTAACTCTATTCGAGTCTGTAAGCCCCATAGATGCCAGATCGCTGGAAGTCCTAAAATTCACAGTAGAGTCAGATAGGCTTATATTATTATTTGCGTCACTTAAGTTCAAGTCCGCTATGTCCTGCACTAACCTACTTGTGTCCTCAAATTTAATATCGGTATCCATGAATATAAGGGATAACAATTAAATCGATACTTACTGTTAGGCAATCGGAATGCGAAAGTTGGAAAGCTGTTCCACTCAGCAATAATCTAGAATGAGATAAACTTGAACCACCGATGAATCAAATATACCTGTTCCAAGGCGTCACCTTCAATATTATTTTATATCAGAACAAAGGCAATTGATGGAGAAATATATTTGATGATGATGTAATCGTTTACTAGAGAAAAATGTTAAAATGCAGCAGACCAAAATTATAATACCAGTCAAGGAGCGAGATACTCAAAAAAACTGAAAATAGCGCACAATATAAAATCAAGTATTTAAACAAAGAATGTTCTGGAAAATAAAAAGAAAAAATTCTTTTTAAATAAAATTCGTTACAATCAGCTACGGTGGTTTAAATTTATCAGTCAATGTTTTTTTACATAAGGCGGAGGATTTAACATCCTCCACAGAGATGAATATGCTAGATTAGTATATTATGAAATCAATGCCTCACTATAATTTTGATATTAATTGCCCAAAATTAAATACTTATAATATAATAAACCAAAGTGTAAGACAAATATACAGATGCAAAATTTTTCTATTTTAAACTCGTTTAGCCAATTCACGTTGTGTATGCTTTGTTGCTTTATTGAAATTGTGCAGGGTGAGATATTTGAGTGCGAGTTATAAAGGCCCTTTGGTCTCTACCATAAGAGAGCCTCTGTGCTGCCAGTCCTGGATTATCCATATATAAGGTATGATCATCTAATTTGTAATTCTTAAGTTCCACTGAACTATTTTTAAACTAAATTCCTTAAGTCGACTTGCTAATTGCTTTGTATCCTCAATATGTAATAAACCAGCCATAATATTAGAATAAGATTACTCGAAATTTATATAAAATAACAATAAGTGTGCTAACACAAATATGCTGAAATAATGTGTATTAAGAACGATAGATGTATACAAATTTCAATATATTATTAGCAAAGAGTATTCAGATCGAACTACACAGTAAAGCGTACGTACAACTCTAGAACTAAGTTAAAACTCCCTTATAAACATTCACCAAGACAAGTCAAAAACTTCGACAATATGAACGAACGAAACCTCCAAAAAATTTACAACACAATATTATTTAAAGAAATCAGCCATAAAATCAAAGTACAAAAATAAAATTTGATTTATTTTTATATTAAGAGTTAATTGATATCCAATAAATTAATAAAACTCCACATACACCCTCATCTTTAAGGTATTTTATCATACTTTACGAATTCCTCATTCGTCGGTTTCTTGATGACTCTTCCAGAACATGTCGTGCTTGTACTTCTCTAAGTTTCACTCTCATATTGCATTGTTTTCCTTCCTCAGATGTCTTGGTCTTAATCTTTACTTATTTCCCACATTTATTTAGATTTTTTTCTTTTTTTCACAAATTTGGCAATCATATCTCGCCTCAGCTTCTTGATACTTTGATGGATACCGTTCCTCAGTCTCCTCCAGCGTCCATGTAAACTGTGAAAGGCAGCGATCCAATGCTACACACTCTATTGTGACATTTACTTCTATAAATGCATTTTTATCAGTCCTATTATTGATTTTAAATGGCCTCTTATAAAACGGAGTAATAAAATTCTATCCATTATCGATATATATATATATATGAAATGCCAGCTTGAACCTCAAGATACGTACCATTTACACCTTAAACTTCTAATTTAGGTTGAACTTCGTTACAAAAAGACACGGTGCTTTAAATTTATCAATAATTGGTACTTTATTTTGTCGAATGAAATAACTTCATCTATAAAAGTTATTGCTCTAAAATTTATTGCACGTTTATTTTGAATGGAATAAAAATAATTTTAAATGTTACATTTGATTGAACTATTGATTGCAATAGATATTCTTTTCTATAAAGTATATATCAGTGTAATAAGTGTACAATGCAAAATTCCTACAAAAAGCGAAGTATTTAAACAGGATTCGGATATATATTAGAAATGCATTTAGCTTCTACATACAAAAATGGCTACACAAAATGAACGGAGACAACTTGCGGCTCAGTAAAATAAATGTGTATATTTTCCTTATATTATTCTTGCAACGAAGTTGTTCAACCTACAAAAATATAATTGAGGAATACGAAATACACAAACAGAATTGGCTACATGAATTTACAATATGGAATAATTACATGCGTGTATATGTTGTTCATTTTCGAATACTTTAGTATTACAGTTGAATTTTGCAGCAATTTTCTGAAATAGCATACTCAATTATTAATGTCTTATAATATTATACATATACTCCTTTAAAATTTTATTGCATAAAAGTTTAAATTGCGACTAGATATTGTTAGTAACCATGACATATTGTAAGGCGCGGCTCCAAGTTACACATCAACGAATACCAATTCCATCAGATCCGGTTTTCCTTAGGGTCACATATACGAATACTGAGACACAAATCACCGCAAACCACCATATCGAGATCACAATTCTCGAAGACAGCCATACGATAACGTGGTAGGACGATGTAACACTGCAATATATACTAGACAGCACACACACACAAAAGATAACGTCCACCTCAGGAATTGCAGGAGGCCCGGAGGCGAGCCTGGTAACAGGCCGAACCTCCACATGGCTCTAGTACAAGATATGCCTATTCGATCCAGACTTCCATGACGAGTGGATCGACGAAGGTACTTTATGGGCCAAGGTGTCCAATATAACAGACGAGGGCTCAATATTTTTGGAGACAATCCCATGGAATTTCGGACACGCACTAAAAGATATCCTGCATCAGTATACTGAGGGAACATGTGCGCAGCCATGGCTGCGCCTGCATCGAGCCTGATACCAGATCGGGAAGACGGGCTTACAGAATTGATAAGCCAGATGTACCTAGGTAGCCGCCTGTCTTACGAGCTGTTTAGGGTGATGTATCAGAAAGCCCCTGAATTCAACCTACCCAAGTAAATCTTAATGCGACTATTCATTCAAAACCTTGATCACGCACTCCAAAACATAGCCAAGTCGATGGCTAATCTGCCGAAGTGCAAGACAACGTACTGCAGTCACGTTTATAAAAGTGGTGAATGAAAGACCACCGCAGCTCACTTTCCTCAGAGACAGGTTGCATCACTTGACGACTGTCCGAGCCTTAATCCACATCATCATCAGCACGACCTAATGTTACCAATGAGTACCTCATCAGCCTAAACGCGAGCCTTACTGTCAGGCCAGATTCGGCGTCGGTCGATGCCGACCACAGTAGACGCAACCAGAGCAGGCGTGACCAGCTTCGATCAACTTCCCGAAACAACGCCAGGATGTCGGCGTCCAGAGGCCGAGCCATAGTTCCACAGCTACCTGCGGAGTGGTGTCAAAATCACTGCAGCCATGGCCACTCCACGGGCTATTGCCTCAGAAATGGCTGCACATTCCCTGCCACAGGCGCGACGTTTAAATGGGCGCAATCACCTTCGAAAACTCAAGATAATCCGCCCATGGAGGGTTCGGAAACCTGATGAGGTCAGCTTCTTCTGCGGCCGACGTCTGATAGCTCAAAGCACGTGGATTTCGCGCTAGAGCGCAATCAAACTTTTTCTTTACAGCGACGGCTCCGGTCAAGTCATACTTCAAACGCCCAAATTTTTACTCACAGACACTCCGACACAATTATTTCAAACCCACCCACCCAATCAAAACCAGCAGTCTTACCAGCGCCAATGGCTTCAACATAGCGCCGTTTAGGGTACGAGTGCACACAATCTCGTCCTACAACTCATAATCATGTTTCAAGAATCCGCTCATCATTGTCAACACGACAAGAAATCTCATTGGATGTGACTGCCACAAATATTTCAACCACACTATATGACCAAAATCACTAGAGATACACACCGATGAGAATCAGTTGCTATCACAAGCGATAAAACACACGACTCGCGACAAAGCAGTCTCATGTATACAGCTAATTCCTCCAGTTCCCCATGTACCACAACTGAACGATAGTCCAAAGCGACAAAAAGAGATATTCAATCCTATCTCCTTAATGCCCGATCTCAAGAGAAAGCGTGTCATCACAGCTGATCTTATCATCTTATCGAAGCCACTTCCTCATTCTCCAAGTGCAGGTCCATTGGCATCACACAAACATGAGGCCGCCGCGCAACAATTCGCCACGCTACGGCAACAATGCATCTGTTCACGATCCAGCTCACCATTTGCGTCGCCTGTGGTAGTGGTACCAAAGAGTGAAACCGGAACATTCAGAGTGTGTGGGGATTATTTTATTTTCAATTCTTTCACACAGCCTGATTTGTACATCCTGCCAAATTCACCTGACGTTCTCAGATCTGCTATCGGTCATTCTGTGTACTCAAATATCTACCTAATGAAAGCCTACTATCAAGTACCGATTGACTAAGACTCCGTATCCTATACTGCACTCACATTCAACGGAGGTGGCACAAACGAATATCATTATATGCCTTTCTGTCTAAAATCGCATCTTAAAAATTTCAACACGATATGGACGCAATACTAGATGGTCTACCTTCTTAATTCCCTACTTTTACGACACTCTGCTATTCTAGAACTCAATCGTCGAACATATGAAGCAATTTGACATTCTACTTGCACGTCTAGCAGAATATGGCCTCCGGCTTTATGACAACAAATGTGTCTTTGCACAAACATAAATTGAATTCCTTGGTTATCAAATTTCCGAGAATGGCATGACACCTCTTCCTGTTATGTTTCGTTCCACTAAAGATCTACAGCCTCCAACCACCGTTCGAGCGTTACGAAGATTCTTGGGCATGATGAACTACTAATCTCGATTTGTACCTTGCCTTGCCAAGATTCTGGCACCTCTTCATAATTATCTCGTGCCAGAAATCAGTTTTGTCAAGAAATCACAGCTGATACAGCTCAACGTGAACGACGTGCAGGCTTATGAGGATGCCAAAAGAGCTTTATGCAAAGCGACCATGCTTCATTCATATGATTGAGCTCAACCTTGTGAATTGATTACAGATGCATCTGATGTTGCCACAGGCGCTGTATTTCAACAGTCCGTCAACGGCGTACACCAACCTATTTTGTTCTTCTCGTAAAAACTGCCACCTCGCGATTTGCGAAATGATACATTAGGTATAGAGTTACTCGCAATCTATTGGTCAATCCTACACTTCTACGCCTTTTGGGATTGCCGAAAAATCAAGATACACACTTACAACCTTCCTGTTCTCCCGATGCTCAGATGGAAGAATGAGTATTTATATTCACGACGTGTCAACTCGCAATTTACACGAATACACGAGTATGAGTATGATACAACTCAGGTCAAAGGATCAGACAACGTAGTTTCAGACTCCCTAAGCCGTGTTGAAGAACTCCGTGCCTCCATCCTGTGTCCTTCAATATAAGTACTCAGGAATTGCCGGCAGCTCAGCCAGATGACCCATCGCTTCGTAAATTTAATGTCAAACGTTTGAAAACACTTTATTATGATGGAACTCTCTTGCAGTGTGAAATAGTTGGCGTGGGCCCTCGGCCATTTATACTTGAAAATCTCCTGTCAATGGGTATGGGACCTCGAGAGCCGATTATTGTAGCTTCGCTGAAATGGTATTTGGGAATGTCTACGGCTTCCGGGCGAACTAGTCCTATCACGTTCTGAAACTGCGATAACAATAAACGATCCGGCATTGCTGTTACCACTTCGCAGTTACCTACAATACAACGCTCTGAATCGGCCGATCGTCCTACACGTCAGCGACATGGTCCAATTTATAAACGCAAAGATTTTGATAGCTGCAAATGTTTCTTCGTCAACAACAATATGGATATCAGGATTCTAGCCAAACCAAAGCGTGGTCCATATCGTGTGTTATATTGTCGTCAGAAATACGTTATTGTGGTGATTTATTATAAAGCTGAAACTGTCTCCAAACACAGATTATCCCCGGCCGACGTTGATCCAAATGACCCGCTGTTCCACGATGTTGAACAGTCAGGCGGGGAAGGGACGATCATTTCACCTCCAGACAGTTTTGCTAGCCACAGGCTAACGCCCTACAGCTTAGCAGCAACAGAGCCAACTGACGCCGAGGAACCAGAGTCAGTGTCGACATAGGCAGCATCAGTGTTCACTCGTTACGGCAAAGCCATAACACCTCCAGTAAGGTTAGCGCCCTTCATTGTGTACTATTTTTTATTTTTTTTGGGAAGGGGGTTACATGTTACGCGCGGCTCCGCGTTACGACCCAAAGAAGCTCAATTTTTACAATTACATTTCTCATTAAGGTCTCATATACTAATTCTTGTTTTACACAATATTTCTCTTAACTGTGAATTTAGCCACAATCTGTACTAGCTTCAAGAAGTTTTAAATGAGATTTCTTGAACTGCAAATTTAACTGTAATTAATAGGGTTTTGCTTAATAATAAAACAAAAAAGCGCGCAATACGCCGGTAGCATGCAGTGGATTACTGTGTTTTAGCTGCCAAAGCCAGGATTTATATGTTGTGTGCTCTTCATCAATTATAAATAACACTAAACAATAATCCTAAGACAGTTTGGATATATATCTTCCTTTCTCTTTCAATAATTTAAAAAAAATGATTATCGATTATCATTCACAAAAATGTCAATTCTGCCGAGACATTCTAGATTTGTTTATTGTGTTTATTGTGACCACTTTTACATAAGACATTTAATTTTGTCCACAATATATTATTTTGTTGCCATCTAGAGCACGGTCTGCTTGGATAACCAATCTATTTCGAATTTAATTTGATACATTATATTCAATAAAAGTATGGTGCTTCGCCTTAGCTTTCTCACATCACCAGTCGGAAAAGTGTCTGAGACTAATCATAAGCACGGATCTCAATATCAGCTACCAGGCATATGTAAGAATGTTATGGCATAACTATATAGACAGCTACACCGCAAAACCTCTTATTGTAACTACAAAACCTCCTACGTTATGGTGCCCCGTTTCGTCGAACTCACAGCCAATTAAGAATTAATCATCATCTAGCCTATGAGAATATTAATCAGGCGCTAGTCCTTCCACAAGCATTCTGAAAGAATGCCACGGAAGAGTGAATCCGGTGAAGCAGGATAAATAGACAAGAAAACATTTCCTGAGCCACAAATCACAGCAAACCACCCTATCTAGATCACAATTCTCGAAAACAGCCACACGATAACGGGTGAGGAAGATGCAACACTCCATCTATGCTCGACAGCATACACAAAGAAAATGACGTCTAGTTCCAAAAATGCGGAAGGCTCGGTGGTGTGCCCAGCAACAAGATGCACCACCAAATGGACCCAGTACAAGATGTTCCAATTCGATCCAGACTACCTTGATAAGTAGATCGACGAAGTTACTTTTTTGGCAAGGTGTATAATATAACAGATGAGGGCTCAATATTTTTGAGGGCTTGGGAGACAATCTCAATGTCTTTCATGCGCGTACTAAAAGATATCGTGCATGAGTATATTGAGGAAACATGTTTGCAGCCATGGCATGCAGAGGATTACTATGCTTTAGCTGTAAAATCCAGGATTTATATGTTGTGTGCACTTTATCAATTAGCAAAGGCTCTAAATTATACTCCTAAGGTATTTTGGATTTATATCTACTTTTCTCTTTCAATCATTAACTAAAACAATGATTAACGATTATGATTTACACAAAATGTCAATTCTGCCGAGGCGTTGTAAATTTATTTATTGTGTTAATTGTGATTACTTTTCTATAAGACATTTAATTTTGTTGACAATATACAATTTTGTTGCCGTCTAGAGCACGGTCTACTTTGAATTTACTTTGCAACATTATTTTCAATAAAATTTTGATGCTTTGAAATAGCCTTCTCACATCACCCATTGGTAAAATGTCGGGGACTAATCAGAAGCACGGGTCTTAATATCAGCTACAAGACACATACAGGAATTGTATAGCTTCATTAAATAGACAGATACCACGCAAAACCTTTTCGAATAACTAAAAAACCTCATACAGTAATTCCTCTTTCTCACATTTCGTTTGATGTTACATATTCTACGTAAATTTTTAAGGATTGCAAAAATTCCACCATATATTCCGTAAATTAAATGAAATTAATAGGTAATTTACGCCACTAAATTTATTTGTGCATTTGTCAATATGTGTGTGGTACAGGTACACATTAGCTTGACAACTATTATATTTTTTAATGCCACAGAATGTGAATTTCAGTTTCCTTCATTGGAAATGAATTGTGCATTTTCTGAATGAAAATTCATTTTTTATTAGTAGAATGAAGTTATCTCTCCATTAATGCAATAAACGGTGGGCCAATTATGTGTATGTTTCTGCAAAATTTTAAAATTAATTTTGCAGAATTAAATGTGTAAATGCAATATAAATAATAAGGATGCTTTCATCAGCCTATTTAACGCTATAAAATATCACATTACGACATGGTGTAATTGGAGTATAATATTTCTTAAATATGATTGTTGGTAAATTGGCAATATTGGTTATCATGTTTGGCACATTGACAGGTGGAATTATGTGTCACCGTATAATTTATCGTGCCTCTAGAGTTCGCCCCGGAAGAGGTATATGACAGCATATGCTAAATGTCTTCTTGGATAAATGTGATCTAAATTTTGTTTTAATTTATTAATAATTATATTTAAACTGCTTGGTTAAACTATATTGAGATATATATAATTTTCTTTGCTAATTTTTTTGTTCAGATTTTTCATATTTTTTTGGGTTCGTTTAAAATAATTGAGAATAAAATGGGAAAGACGCGGTTCTTAAATCTGATAAAATTTCTTTTCGTTTATACACATTGGATAGTTACAATGTATTGTATTATGGCTGGCATTCGAATAGAAAATATGATTTTATTAGAATAAAGACTAGAATAAAAGATTTTTTTCTCTTGTAATTTCATGCAATGACCACAAGATACATAGAAGTGTTCACTGATAATAACAGGAATAAAGAACTAAAAACGGTTATCCAGAGACATGAAAGTAACTAGCAAACTTAAGAAATTTGAAAAACATTCCAAACGATTAATTTGTGTCTACAGGGATAATTAATTTATGGTCTTCGAATCTCAATGATAATGAAAACAATTTACATATACTGGGACTCAAAACGTTCGTTCCAAACGAATACATAATTAAGAATGTAATCATTTCGGAGTTAGTTAAGATTACCCTATTCCACACAGATTAATATATAAATAAATTTAAATTTTATGTTGCCAAATTTGTTTAAAATCACAAGGAGCGTAAATTGTAGCCGAAGTATGAATTTGAAATATTGAGTTTGAATTTATTATCGAAGTAAATAGATTTATTTTCTATAATATCATTTTAGGAACATTTATCACATTAGTTATATAATAAGTAAACTGGCATGCCTTAATTTGGTATCAAATTTAACTAAAAATCCTGTGCAGTTTAAATTAGAATTTGTCCAAAGTTGTTTATTAGAATATCCTGATATGTTAGAAGCTAGTCAAATATTGCTATGTAGTATTGTAGAAAAACTTTACATTTATGTCCTCTACATACTTTGTATGTAGACATAAGTTCTATATACAAGTTGAATGTGTTCCTGTGGGAAAACCATTATCGATCGCAGTCGCTAACATTTAAATGCTTTGTAAAAAAATTAGTTCAGTTGTGACCAGAAAGATAAACCAAAGACAGCATGAACGGAAAGTGTAATCTCATGCACATTCGTTTCGTGCTTCCTCATGATTCTCAGTGTACTAAATGTAATATTACCTTTAACATTGGAAAAATTCTCCTTAGTTATTCTCCTTAGCCGCCCTGCAATTATTAAAGTTGTTAAGTTGCCTCTAAATGGTAAGTTTCCGAAAACATGCTTAACGGTTTCCTATATAATGCGAATTGGTCGTGGATTAGATCAGATATTCCTGATTCTGTTTCATAGGTTGTTTACTAAGTTTCTTTTGCGGGATTTTGCCACACTGTTGTTGTATTGAATGAATTGCCCGATGAAAGTGGATTTGCTATATATGACCAGTGTTAAATCCTCATTTTCTTCTCGAGTGATTTTGATGTCCAGGAAGGGAAACATGTTGTTTTGCTCTACCTCGAGAGTAAAATTGATTTCTTGATCGGCCCGATTTGCTTGTTTGTGGATTTCGGAAGGGTCTGCTGTTTCAGAGATGAACAACAATATATCATCTACATGCGTTTTGTAGAGTGCACACTGGACAGTTATATATTTTTGGCTGGTTTTTCCAAGATGATACATGTATACATCTGACAAGAGGGACGCATTGCAGCTTCTCATAGCTACACCATTGATCTGGCGGTAGTATTTCTCTGCAGCTGTAAATTTCACGTTTTTTGTACATACTAATATGAGGTCTCCGATGTCATTGGTGTCTATAGGGAAATCATAAAACCATTTTATTCAGTTCATCTGGTAGCTCTACGGAGTGCTTGATATTGTTTGCGTTTATGATTTTCGTATTGTTTGAAGTATTTTGCAGAGAATTTTAGCTGGTTTATTTTGCGAGGCATTGATCGTTGAAATAATAGGACGCATCGAAGGAGCTCCTGAGGCTGTCAGAGATTTATGAGATATTGGATTGCCGTACAATATTGCGGTGTTCGTTCCGACGGTTTTTGCCTTATGGATGTCTTCTATGTGTTTTGAACTAATATCGGAAGCAGCCATCGATGATAAAACGCGTTTTCAATCTTTTTCAGAATTTCATTTGTTCTTGGTTCGATATTTTTGTATAATCTTTCTGTTTATTACTTGTTTTAATTTAGATTGGTCATATATATTACCCTTCATGGACTTTCTATACACGTCGGCTTTCTTTAAATTCCTTCTTGTATTGTTCTAGTGCGCTAACTATTCTAGCTTTCAGTACTTGTCTTTTTAATGTCTCATGTATTTACGGTAGCATATATATCAGACGTACGAAAAAGCAACAGATAAACATTATCCGGCAAAATCTACAACAGAAATTGATTAACAAAGACTTGGCCCCGTCAAGAAAATCAGCTTTCTCCGATCATATATTGGAAATGGAGCATCCAGACAATTCGACCTATTTCCCAATTCTACATAAAGTGAAATAATAAAAATTGATATTCATTTATGAAGCCATTTATTTGAAACAACAAGCACCTGACCTAAATATTCAAAAGTTTCATCAATAGCAGGATTGTAGATTTTTTGTGGTTCAGTACATAAAAATTTAAAAGACAACTAGGATGTCTTTTATAATATATGTAATTAACTAAAAGAAATAAACAATCCTGCTGATATTTTTAATTTTGACTATGATAATACTTTCTCATGGTTGAATAAAAGACAAGGATAATTGTTATCTGAAACATTACCACTTGAGATTTTCATTTCCACCTTTTGTATTATTAAAATTTAAATGTTATGCATTATATCATCATGTTAGTCAACAATACATACATTTAATTTCAAGTGATGGTTCCCATTGGCAACACAATGAATAGAAGAAAAACAGATCCACACTCGTTAACAGAAATTCTTAAACAATATGAGCGATCAACACTGCAATCCAAACTTGCGCTGTTACAAAATAAAGAACTGAAATTTGGGCAAAAAAGTGATACGAAAGAATATACACTTCGAAAAATAGCACACTTTCACTTAACAACGAACAATTCGAACGGATGGTTAAAACACAAGCCATCAATACTATAATGTCTAGATATCAGACATCACTTTGCAATACAGTGGAAATCCTACATGCAAACAGGCACACACAGACACAAACGCATATACAAATTTTATTCGGCCAAAAAAAGAAGTAGAATTAAAACCGAGTCCGATATGTTGTCACCCACATAATCAAATGAAAACCGAGAATATATACAAATGAAAGCCTGTAGAGCTGTGTTTTTTCTATTATTTGTTATTAATAAAGCATTTCTCCTAATTAGAAATTTATAACTGTTATGTGTATACATATATATATATATATATATATATATATATTTATATATATATATATATATATATATATTATATATATATATATATATATATATATATATATATATATATATATATATATATATAAATGGAATTGATATATAAAGGTTTAATGTAATAATGTAATGTAATATATACGGCTTTATAATCCATATTGAATATATATATATATATATATATATATATATATATACATATATATAAATGAATTAATATATAAAGGTTTAATGTAATAATGTAATGTAATATATAATGTGTTTATAACTATATTGAATATATATATATATATATATATATATATAAATGAACATATAATAATCTGGTGTAAGATAACTTCTTGTGTCCGATTAAATACAATCATTTTATATGTGCCAAGATACACTTTTCTGACTCCAGTTTTATTGTCCATTTTACTATCCCAAATGCATAGTTGCTTTAATTTATTGAGAATTTTTAACTGGGAAACCCTCCACTCCAGCTTTCCTTATATTTATGTAGCTGAATTATTCTTTCTGCAGAAACCACATTCATGGTATTCATTATTGATTGTACTTAAATCGATTCCTTAATCAACCTTGTTGGTCTAATATAATGTGGAATATTTGAAGGCATTGAACATTATATATATACCATTTTTATACATTATATATATATATATATATATATATATATATATATATATATATATATATATATATATATATATATATATATAATTTCTTTTGAAATGCGAGTTGAATAAAAATTCATTGTACCCTTCCTGTGTGCAAAATCAAAAGAAATTTTATCAGATATAAGAAAATTTTCTTCATGGTCTTTCTAAATATCTACTCATGAATATATTATTTCCTATATATAAATAGGAAAGTAAAACAAGATAAAAATATGTGAACAAAGAGAGTATGAAAAATAGAAACCAATCAAAGATATAAATGTTTAAAAGAAGATTATGGTATCTTTTGATGTTACGTCTTTGTTTACAAATATTCCAATTGATGAAACAATTGACATTATAGTTAAAGCGGTAGAACACGATATATTACCATCGCCGGTACCAGGTCAAACTCGATGCCAGCTTATCTTATTATGCACGAAAGACGTACGATTTCGTTTTAATGGAAGCATCTACAAACAGACTGATGGTGTCGCAATGGGAAGCCTCTTATCTCCAGTGTTGGCTGAGATTTTTCTAGGGCACCTAGAAAATACATCATTAAAGAGTGACATAAGTATATGTGCTCAATATATACGGTACGTGGATGATATATTTCTTGTACTTAAGAACAGATCGCAATCACAAACATTATTTCAACTTTTCAACAAAGCACATAAGTGTAGAGGTACTTTTCACTGTTGCTATCGCGTTCCTGATTTGTACCCCTACTACTTATCAATGGTTGCTATTATTACTACCCGAGCACCCAATCAGTCTGTTCCTTTTCGGATGGTTAATATTAGAAGGCCGAAATATCGATTGAAACTGCTTGAGACTAAAAGAGATTGTTCCTAAAATCACAGCTAAGAGAAATATTGTTTAAGGACAGAGTTAGAATATTTGACCTTAAAGAGCACAGCCTTTGTAAAAATTGACCTTTGTTGGGTTGTAACACGGAGCCGCGTGTTACATAAGAATATCGGCTTCACGTCAGAGCACGAGAAAGATGACTGTCTGTCTTTCCTAGATGTACTATTAAAGAAAGAAACTAATGGTAAATTAAACAGAACAATTTACCATAAACCAACATGGTCTGCACAGTATTTGCATTACAGCAGTTTTGTGCCATTTCAATATAAATTATCAACAATTCGTGGTTATTTTTCAAGAATTGACAGGTTTGTTAATCAAGATTCTAAAGAAAATGAATATAATAAAGCACTTAACGATTTAATGTCTAATGGCTATCCCAGACAATTAATTGAATCAATTAATAAAAGGGGAGTTGACCAAAACCAGACGTAATATGGACCAGAAAAGAAAACAGTCTACTTAAACATCCCATTTAATGGGGATGCAGTTTCCCGAATGCCACAAAAGAAAGTTGAAGCAGCATAAACACGAACATATCATGTAGCCAAACTACGAGTGTTATTTAGGGTAACACACTTGCCTTTACCAGCAATCAAAGAGAAACAGTCGTTAATGTCGATATCAAATATTATTTACCAATATACATGCGCAAGTTGTCGATCAACTTACGTAGGCCGATCGACCAGACGGTTGATTACTCGAATGAGAGGATATTGCAACTTAAACGCCTGTTTTAAATCAAACGGTGAATACACTTCTGCTATTGCGCAACACATCATCGAAACATCGCACGTTTGTTCTCCAGACGTAGCATTCAAAGTAATTACTAAATGCAAAATCAAAAGGGAGCTAGCCACATACGAAGCCTTATGGATACACAAATTGCATCCGGATTTATGTAAGCAGAAGAAGCACGTACAAGTATTGAGCTTGAACTGGATGTGATGCACGCAATTTGATTGGTTTCTATTTTTCACACTCTCTTTGTTCACATATTTCTATCTTGTTTTGCTTTCCAATTTATATATAAAGATATGTCCATGAGTAGATATTTGAGAAGACCATGATAAAATTTCTTTTTGTTTTTGCACAAAGGAAGGGTACAATGAATATATATATATATATATATATATATATATATATATATATATATATATATATATATATTATACTTTTAAATAGATATTTTAATTTTAAGAAATGTGTCCTAACCGATATAATTTAAACATTGAGATACACAAATTTGTATTAATCAATATTGCACTCTTATTATGTACCCACATTAAAGCCTCTGAAATCCGCATGATGCTCACATGTAGTTCTATATAGACATATTTGTGTATATGGTTTAGAAACAGATATTTAACTAATTATTTAAATTCGTTAGTGTAGGTTCCTCATTTGGCCTTGTCCAAGAGAAAGACAATTATATATTCTTTTAACAGTATTACTTCGTGAAGTGGATTTTTTCGTGTATTCATGGAATTATAATAGAATAGATATTAAGGTTGTGAAGCTAATATACATTGACCTGACGTGATTGCGAATAATACATATTCCGCAAACTTATTTTTCTTCTGAACTTGGCGTCAAACATATAGATCAGAGTGGCAATGAGGTTGCAAAGATTTGTAGATAATTAGGAACATTTACATCCAACATTTTTTTCGCACGACCAGCTCATGAGCAGCTTTATAATGAATGGACAAATAAGAACACAACAGTAAATGCGCAACATAAATTGGGCACCTGAGAATGTAAGTGGTTGTAGATTTGACTGACATACGAGTGGTATTAATTGTTCCACTCAAGTGGAATGCGGATAAAAAGCAGTTGCTGAACGAAATTTACTCGAGCAGATCATATCACTCCGGACATTATCGATATAAATTTTAACATTTCGGAGTGATCATGAAATCACTAAATAAGTTTAATATTGTTTGTTGCGAAGAACAAATATAGATGCAAGTATGTTTTGCAAACCTAGTAACAAATTAGTTCAGTTGTGACCAGAAGGATAAACCAAAGGCAGCATGAACGGAAAGTATAATTTCATGCACATTCGTTTCGTGCTTACTGGCGACTCATCAGTAGGAGCCGGTATTACGCCCTTTAGCCATTATATATTTGGTAGAAGAATGTGGAATAATAGGACGGTACAATCTCCTAGACGAATGTGCAAACCTATAATAGTGAAGCTAACATAATCTTAAGTCAACGACAATGCGACTTCAACGTTAACTCACACTATATAATATATACCGAGTCTGTAAATGATACTAACACTATGGCTATTGTGTAAGTAACAGATACCTTTTTTGAAATCGATGAGTACCGGATACTAACACTATGGTTTCCGAGTCGGAACATGATACCAACCTGATGAATATAAATTTATGCTAAAGTTCACCCAAATTGAGAATTACAACAATTTCCGAACACCTGTTAATCCAGTTAAACCATACACTCTGGCCTTCATCGATATCAGTTATCACATTTCGCGGTAAGCATGACATCATTCAATTCAATATATTACAGTTCAATACTGTTTGTTGCGAAGAACTAATATATATGCAAACAGTATTTAACTGTAATATATTGAATTGAATGATGTCATGCTTACCGCGAAATGTGATAACTGATATCGATGAAGGCCAGAGTGTATGGTTTAACTGGAGTAACAGGTGTTTGGAAATTGTTGTAATTCTCAATTTGGGTGAACTTTAGCATAAATTTATATCCATCAGGTTGGTATCATGTACCGACTCGGAAACCATAGTGTTAGTATCCGCTACTCATCGATTTCAAAAAGGTATCAGTTACTAACACAATAGCCATAGTGTTAGTATCCTTTACAGACTCGTTATATATATTATATAGTGTGAGTTAGCATTGAAGTCGCATTTTTGTTGACTTTAGATTATGTTAGCTTCAGTATTACAGGTTTACACATTCCTCTAGGAGATTGTACCGTCCTATTATTCCACATTCTTCTACCACATATATAGTGGTTAAAGGGCGTAATACCGGCTCCTACTGATGAGTCGCCAGTAAGCACGAAACGAATGCGCATGAGATTATGCTTTCCGTTCATGCTGCCTTTGGTTTATCCTTCTGGTCACAACTGAACTAATTTGTTACTAGGTTCGCAAAACCTAATACATACTTCCACTAAATAAGTTGTCCTGATGATAAAAAATAATTATAGATCCCCATATATATTATGCTACACAATTTATTAATATAAAAATATTATACAATAAATATTTTTATGTCATAATTAATAATAAATGTGAAACTTATATCTGTGAAGACGATGATGCAAAAATTTGATCGATATTCCCTTGTTCTGGTTTACTTCAGGAAATACAGCCTTCCAATTTTCGGCCAATAAATCCCCCAAGAATGACCAATACCGGAGTTTTTCTGGCTTGTTTACTGTTAGCGCATAAGGAATGTGAGTTTATAAATACCTGCGATGCTGATTTTCACCAACTATTCCAGTCAATTATGTTACTTTGTTTACGATATTAGATTAGTAGTCAATTTGTTTAAAACTGGCAGGCAAAATACAATGTTAGTCCGCCTTTAACGTATGTCATCATTTACATTTTGGCCGAATATGTTACTGCTTAAATTACATAGAAAAATAATAAAACCAACTAAAACTTTATTATTAAATCCATATTATAATTTTATGATGCGTATTGCGCACTTAATAAATAATATGGACATAGATTATCAAAATAATTATTCAATAACAATATGAATAAAAGTTAAAATCAATAAAAATTATAATTTAAAACTTGGAGTTGCGATTTTAGACATGAGACGTATAAAGATAAATGCTAATTAATCTGAAAAAAGAATCACTTTTTGCTTTCCATTATGAGAGTCTTTGAAACAAATTATAATTTTCCTTCGAATTAAAATTATTTTAATACTGGTATGATCTGTTTTTTGGCGAGAAATAAAATTATATACAATTGCCTGATGCGACTTGCGCACTTAATAAATAAGTTCACGAACGATTAATATGGTTATTCAAAAATAAGATAAATAAATGTTACAATCAATAAAAATTATAATTATTAAATCATTAATTCCGTGTGCACTAGCGACGAAGCAGAGGGTGCGATTTCAACGTCATGTGTACAATAAATATTTGGTTAATTTCCGTAAGGCAACTAGATGGTAAAATCCTTCATAAGGGAGCATTACCAAAAATTAGCGAAGTTTCCCGAATATGATGATCAATAAAATGCGATTTCAAAAACAGTTCCCTATATAAAACAAATACCGAAACCATAAAATGTACCGTCATTGTATTTGGCAAGTCGGTACCTCACGAAAACACAGGAAATTCCGTATCGGGTCATAATACCAACAAATTGAAACTGAAATAATTATATATTTGAAAAGAATTAAGAATTAAATCAATTTCTGAACATAATTTACTCGTGGAACTCATACCTTTTCAAGCATGATTAATATCTTTTATGATATTTCGGGGTAAAATTGACATAAATAAATTAATTTCCAATGATCACAACAATAAATATAGAACGGCGTATATATTAGGAAACAGAAACTAACGATATTTTACTGTTATACGTTTAACATAATGAGATTTTATTTGCAAGAAACATGAAACTGATATTCATCAAGTCTATAATGTAGTGAATTGTTTTCCATCAAAATATTTTCTGGAAATGCTGTGTTTTTCATTTTGGCCATATTTATGGGATGGTAACATGCAACTTTTGATAACTGTATTGTCGCTAAAATTCCACTTTTCGCCAATTATTATGTTCGTGCCATGTTCTGACTTAGAAAGTATATTTTGTTAAACCACTGAGCCTCGATATATAATACGCTTATATAGATGTCTTTTAAGTCTCTTTGATATAGACATAATTCGAAAAGAATTCAAATACTGCTTTTCTGTGCATTCGAATAGGTAAATGTTCCGTCTAATTGTTGTTTATTTACTTGCCCAAAAATAGAGTGTGTAAAAGGCTTAATACCGGATTCTATTGACATGTTGGTAGTAAGATCTATTTCATAGTTAATTTAGAATAGGATAACTTTATTTGAATTCAAACCACACATGTTCCATCAAATAATAAAATTAGAAAATGTACAATATAAAAAGATATCACATCACATATATATGTACAATTAGTTGTACTGTACAATTTATCAGCATCAGAAAGTTCAGCTGTAAAGAGTGATAGATTCTTCATCAAAATTAAAAAAATTTAAGGTATAATTCGAGTATAACAGTTTGTAAGAAAAAAGGTAACCATGACTAATAATTGATTGTATGCATTGTTGATTAACAAGATGATATAATGCATAACATTTCAGTTTTAATAATACAAAATTTGAAGATAGAATCTCGAGAAATTATGTTGTTGAAACACAATTAATCCTGTCTTTTATTTAACCATGAGAAAGTATTATCATAATCAAAATTAAAATTATCAGCAGGATTGAACACTTTTTCTAGTTCGGTAGATAAAAATTTAAAAGACATTTTAGTTGGAGGCGTTTCTCTAAGCCCCTTTGGCAATTGATTGTAAATTTTGTAAATTTTTGAAAAAGACAGTAGCTTGCTCGCAACATTCCCACCATTGGTGGGTTGACTTGAATAGAATAGAATAGAAAATCTTTATTTGGATTCAAACCTTACATGTTCCATCAAATAATAAAAATAGAAAATGTACAATATAAAAACATATCACATCACATAAATATGTGCAATTAGTTGTACTGTACAATTTATCAGCATCAGAAAGTTCGGTTATAAAGAGTGACAGATTCATCATCAAAAATAGAAAAATTTAATGTATTATTCGAGTGTAACATTATGCAAAAAAGGGAACCATGACTAATAATTGATTGTATGTATTGTTGTTTAACATGATATGTTGTAACACGCGGCTCCGTGTTACAACCCAACGAAGGTCAATTTTTACAAACGCTGTGCTCTTTAAGGTCAAATATTCTAACTCTGTCCTTAAACAATATTTCCCTTAGCTGTGATTTTAGGAACAATCTCTTTTAGTCTCAAGCAGTTTTAATCGATATTTCTTGAACTGAAATTTTATGTGTAATTAATAGTGTTTTTATAAAAAGAACAGAACCGCGCTCGAAACGAAATAAACACGCGGTGGACTATTGTGTCATAGTGAACTTATTTCGCTTAGTTAGCAAATTTGGACTATCCGAACTTCAGAGAACAATATATTAATATCATGAACTGAGATAGAATGGTTACAAGCGGTGAACTTAACACTTGTGAGTTGTGTTATTGAAGTCCTTAAACGATTTTTAATTCTTTTTATAGTGATAACCTTTAACGATGACTTTTTCCATGTATCATTTGTTTTAAATCGATGGCATAAATGTTGAGCAATTCAGACCTTTGTACGCGAATAACTGATTGAGCATAAAACAATTTTCTATTATAAACTTAAATCATTTTAATTTTTGGCGTCTAGAAGACGGACCATTTAGTTTAATTGTGAACGGTATTTAAAACATATTTTTGCATAAAAATCTAATTTTACAGCTGACTAACATATATTCAATTTGGACTAACTGTGAATAGTGTTTAAGATATAATTTTACATTAAAATCTGTATTATTGCCAACCAACTCCTTCAATTCGGATTAACAGTGAATTATATTTATGTGCTACATTGTGTATAATATATACATGCAACCTTTCTTCGGCCTTCTAATATTAACCATCTGAAAAGGAACAGACTGATTGGGTGCTCGGGTAGTAATAATAGCAACCATTGATAAGTAGTAGTGGTACAAAATCAGGAACGAGATAGCAACAGCGAAAAGTACCCCTACAATGTAATGCATAACGTTTCAGTTTTAATAGTACAAAACTTGAAGATAGAATCTCGAGAAGTTATGCTGCTGAAAAACAATTAATCCAGTCTTTTATTTAACTACGAGAAAGTATTATCATAAACAAAATTAAAAATATGAGCAGGATTGAACACTTTTTCTAGTTCGGTAGATAAAAATTTAAGAGACATTGTAGATGGAGGCGTTTCTCTAAGCCCCTTGGGCAATTGATTGTAAATTTTGAAAATTTTTGAAAAAGAGAATAGCTTGCTCGCAACATTCCCCACCAATGGTGGAGATATTGCAAAATGACCAGATCTAGTTCCAATTTCATGACTCTTTCTTATTGGATTCATATAAGCACCAGTCTACTGGATCAAATGGAAAACTTTTATGCAATAGCACATCCTCCGAAACCATAAAGGATGCAGTGATACAAAATGTAATCTAGTGGCATATATAGTGCAGGAGATAGGACTTATTTGTTTCACAACTTTTCTCTGTACAGCATCTATCTTATTAGACAAACCCTTTCTTAAATGATTCCAAGTAGCGGCAGCATATTCTAATATCGGTCTAATCCATATTATAAACATTTTATATTTTATTTCACTCGATAAAATATTTCTATTTATTAGTGCCCATCTGTTCTTGGCACTGCCTACTATCCTTTCAATATGTCTCTCAGCAGAAGCCGTACAATGAATAGTTATGCCTAAATCCTTAATTTCTTGCATAAGTTTAATCTCAAAAACATCATTAATCTCAGCATCATGAAAATAAACATAATTGAAATCAGTTCTGTTACCTATTTTTAAAGCTCTCGTCTTTTTACTGTTTATTCTCAGCCCTTGTGTTAACAAGTATCTACTTAAATCATACAAATCTAGTGTCACATTATTTTTGGAGAATTTGACATTTTTTGGATCAATTGGAAAGATTATTTTTAAATCATCAGCGAATTTGCAAGCTCGACCGTTAGGGATTTTAGTTTCCAAATGTGCAAATACAATTTTAAATAAAATTGGCCCCAAACTTGATCCCTGTGGAACTCCACTTGTTACCCTTTTCGAATTAGAAATCAAATCAAATTTATGTAAAATTGGTTGGCCGCATACTATAATGGTCATCGTAAATGCGTGCGAGCATTTATATTGCCACAAAAAATGTTACTATATATATCACAATGAAATAATATTACCATTTTTTACTAAATTATCACACGATAGTTTAATAAACTTTTCATAATTTTTACTTTTCAGTTTATAATTTAAATTTTTTAACAGAGAAATTTAAAAAAAAATAAATACGAAAATATATTACATCCGCAACAACAATTGTGCTAATGTTAATGAATTTCGTACATCATGTGAAATCAATTCACCCTAAGAATATGAATTTCAGGTTTCCCGACAGTAAAATTAAAATCTTAGTAATTAGGGAGACTTAATCTAACTAGAATAACTAAATTGATTAAATAATGTTCAAGGAGTTCACCTGCAGATTATTGTTGACGACAGGAAATAGTGGATTTCAAATTGAATCATATCATGGCCCCGGCAAACTCTGGCCAGTCCTTAATGAGCTCGGAATAAAGACCAAACAGGTCTACTGTGTATATTGCCTTTACTAAACTATATGTTTGTATTAATGGGGCAGCAGTTTCTAAAATTATAGCAAAATGATAATATTAATTTACTTAGATGTGGTTTGTAAATAAGAGTGAATAATCAAATGATCTGTTTAGTCATACAAATAAGGATAGACCTAAGCCTGCCAAATTTATGGCACAAATATACTGGGAATTTTTTGAAGTGTCTATAGATAAAAATATGCTTTGAATATCATACAAAGTAATATAGCTCATCTCAGCAAACAAAAGTATAGATTTTATGGAATACATTTTAGTTTCGGCAAATACAGGGCCATATATATGTTGATCGTGATAATGGCGAAAATAACCAATTTTCTTGCAAATAATTGTAATTAATCAGGATATATTTGGTTACACTGACTTCTAAATTTTAATTCATTGTGTTTTGGAGCACACGTTTGGATTTGAGCGATTATCAAATACCAGGTTATTTGAAATCTTTATGATCACTGATAATTTCTTGTTTAAATTTAAAATAATACGCCAGGAACGATAATCCCGATTAAATAAAAAACTAGATATTTTAAGAATAAAATATCAAAGAGCAGTAGGAAAAATAGTATTTAATATGTCGCATTTCTGTTCGTCTGCATCGCAGTCGTGGTGAACACCTGTTTATTGATTTAATAAATCGCTTAAATGTTGCTGTATTAAGACAAATTATACGTAGAAATTTTAATTTATCGGCGAAGGAACGGTAAATGCATTTGGTGAATCTAAAATTTTCGCCAAACTAATGTTCGTAATATTTATGAACTTCAGTTTCAATGTACCCATTTTGGTTCGATAATCTAGTATTCCAGTTTAAATATATAAAGTTCATGCTTGCTATATTTTGAGCTAACTTGCTTGTGTCCCCAAACTTAAGATAAGCTTCTATGTTGATCGAACTTAATTATATATTTAATAGCATTTTATTAAGCCAAGGATGTGCACGATTTGCATAGCAATACACCCGATCAAATAATCTGAAAAACAATAACACACGAAACCCGAATCATTAAATTACCTGTTCCAGTACGTCCCGAATATGTACGATTTAAAACACAAAATAATATCAGGTGTATATTGTTAATATGGTGAATTGTAAGCAAATGTCAAAATAATTCAGCTCGATAAAGTATGTCACGTCAGTCAGACACAGATTACCAAGCTTTGAAATTACGCCCAATTCAAAAGTATATATTTAAACAAAGAATGTTCCTGAAAATAGACGAATAATTTCTTTTAAAATAATATTCGTTTCAATCAACCGTGGTGGTTTCAATTTAACAATAAATGTCAGTTTAAATTTGTCGAAGGAAATATATTTCTCTTCATACACCACCTTTTCTAAAAAGACAGCTAATAATAGACGCAATCGTTATTCTTTGGCTGACGTTGAACTCTTCCTGGATAAGTTGTGCATACTGGCGCCTCTGTAGTCGGCATCGCGCACTTTTCAGTTTTCACTGGCATTGCTAGATTGTCTGACGTTGACGGAATGTTCTGATCTTATAACTCTGTAAAATGTGATGTCGATGTCTTCAATAACGCGTCTTGTGTAAGTTGCTCCTCTGAATTATGTGCCTGCGTGAAGTGATTGCACACATCGGTTTCGTCCATGAAACGATGTTCATTCAAATCATCTGATTATTCGGTCTTATGGTCAATCCAGATAAACTGTGGAATCTAACGATACAAAGTACCAAAATCATCAATGCCATTTACCTCCATGACATAATTTTGTCAGTCATCCCAGTGAACTTATATGGTCCTATGTTAAGTAGTTTCAAGCAGTTCTTACAATTTTCATTAGTTACATTAACAAGCAAAGCCGAACTTAGATCAGAGGACACAAGGCATTCGGTGTTTACTTTTATGGTCATGGTTGGAGGTATCTCGAAATGCTCTTACAAACCAATCAACATAGCTAGAAGCCTAACCAAGACTACTTGGGGTTTTTATGAGATCTCCAGGCCACCTTAATGATTCTCCACATAAAAAATATGTTCTTTACGTTCCTAATTGTGACATAAATCTGTTGAGCATGCAAAGTAAAAGAAAAGAAAGATCGTGTATCCAGCTTGTTCCGTATATTTTATGCGCTAGTATGCAATACTTTCGTTCCCATGATGTGGAGAGATGTTTTGAAAAGCTCTGACATAAATTGACTAAAGCGATCACAAGTGACACTTTCTGGAACATCATAACGCGATATCCCATTATGTAGGATCGTAAACAAGATTTCTTGCGCCGCCATGTACTTCAAATTACCTATTACAAATTGGCGACTAATACAGTCTACCATTTTTAACAAAATTCTTGAACGTTGACTTCAGGCAGCTCGACAATGTCTATGTGTACATGTCTGAATCGTCCAGTTGATATCCCAATATGCTGTATCCCGGTTCTGTAACGTTTCCACATCTTAAAAGTTTGACAATTGGCACCTAATCGTATGTCGTTAGACATGTGCGGCCTTACGAATATATCGCTAACTATTCGAAGGTGGCTTTTCTGGACGAATGTCCCATATCGTGTATTTGTAGGATAACATTAGCACGTAACTCCAACGGCACCTATGTCGTTGTTAATCTCTGGACGGTCCTCATGCTAACCACTTGCCATTAAAGAGCTTGCAAATATATCATGGTCTCTTTCACAAAATTAACGTGAAGGAATCCAATCCTTGCGCCTCATATATTTGGTTGACTAAATTGTAAGAAGAATCATCTACATTCTTCAATGGACCTTCATGTGTCAGCTCGGTATCTGCTTCATTTTTTTCTGCTAAAGGCATTGGCTACCACATTCTCTTTACCAGCAATATGAGAGACAGTGAAGTCAAACTCTGCTAATCGGATTATTTTGGAATTCGCCCTGCAAGAGTAATTTAGCCTCGCGTTTTTGCCAAGTATGCAATATTTTGAATGCTTAAATGTAGTATTGCGGCATAAACAGCAAAAAGCTCTTTAACAAACGTATAGTACCGTTTTTCTCGATCATTAAGCTTTCGGGTATAAAAGCCAATCGCTATCCTTGCCGAAATACTGTCCCTATTGCATCATCTGAGGTATCTGTGATTAGCTCAAAAAGCTTCTCCTAATCTACATGTGCTAGTGTGGTTATGTCACTTAGCATTTCCTTGGCCCTCTGGATTTTTTCTCGGTCTTTCTGACTGAAGTTTAAAGGCTAAGTCTTCTTAATCCTGCTCTTTTTACGTGTGGGGTGGCGTGTTATTGATCCCTGAATTAGGCCTAGACTTAGAAAGATTCGTCGGTAATAATTGATTATGCAAAATAATCTTCGCAACTGGCACTTAGTCCGGGGCTCAGTTACGTCATTGAAAGCTTGAATTTAATCTTCCAAAGGTTTAATTCCGTCTTTTGGAAGTAAATGCCCAAGGTACTCAACAGAAGAGCATCCGTTGTTACTCTTATTGTGTTTGACCACTAATCTATATTGTTTTACCCTCGGAAAAACCGTTTTCAAACGCTTGCGAATTTCATCGCGTGATCGAGTAATAGTAATTATGTCGTCCATGTACATCCTCGCAAATGGAGGTTTATCATGGTTTACTTCAATCAAACGCTGCCCTGTCTGACCGGTATTCTTCAAACTAAAAGTTATTCGAAGTTATTCATGGATCCCTACATGGAAATTTGACTGCGGTGTTATAGAAATTTCCTCCATTGGTATCCAATACGCTTTCTGGAGATCCAAATTTGAATAAACCTCATATACACATTTGTCTCGGAGATGATTATTCTGGTTAAGGAGAGGATAAGAATAATTTTTCTTCACTGAGTTTAATAGACGGTAATTTTGAGAAACACGCCATTGCCTCGGTTCAGATTTGGAAACTACCACTTTTGTGGAAGCTAAATTGGAATTTGACCTACAAATTCCTTCTTCGTACAATTATTGAAATTCGGACAAGTCAATTTATTGCGACGCTAGGCAGGGATACAAGTACTGTTCTCACTGCCGAAGTGTTAGACTCAGTTCGTGTTAACAACGGCACGCCTTCAGCGATAGTTCCAATTTTGGGATCAAGAGTCAGTTTGTAATGAGTCAAGAAATCCGTCCCAATGTTATGGTCCTAGACATGGGCTACAAGAAAGTTCCACGTAAAAGATAATTGATTTTCTGACCTAATTTTGCTTTAGCCAGCACCTTTATCGATGAGATACTCCAGTCCAGGTTATTTATTATTAATATGAATTTATTGCTGGATAATCTGACAATGTTTGCAAATCTCTGCTTAGGAAGATTCAAACCCTCTTGCCGTTTATTTCGGTGCTCTATACTATTGTCGCGTCTATTGCTTTTTCCTTCAATATGCCTTTAAAAGCAGGTTTGAGCGACGTTGCAATGGAACACCACCCTCTTACTCCTCACTACCGAGTAAATGCTTCCATTTCATTTGGGTCCACCTAAACGTGGGAATATGTCATTTTCTCCACACAAATAACGCACAATTTCTTGTAGCCGCAGGACCTTTTCACTATCTGTCCTGCCTGGTGGCACCATAACAGAATATTCCGTTACTACATGTACCCGTGGTCCTGCTGTTAATGCACCCCGTCAACATTCATTGTTTCAAATACTTCTAGTGTGGCTCTAAGCCTGGATGCTAGCTAAACTATAAAAGTATAATTCACTACATCTCTAGATATGTTCAACCCGGAATCTTTAGTACAGTGACGCTCATAAAATGCTGAAGCTATTTGGCGCCCCATCTGTTCTATGCGTAATAATTCGCACATTCGTGCCAAACTCAAAAGATTATATGTTTCTTCTTGCACGGTTCTGTTTCTAAATTTCTCAAATATGCTTCTGTAATTCTCTGGCAATGCCATCCATGCTGCAGCAAATTTTTTTCATATGGTTTACAATCCGGTAAGCGTAAAATAACTTTGAACATCCACATTTCAACTGGGAAGTTATTCGGATTTATAGGGTGGTAGACTGAATATTTTGGACTGGTGAGGTCGCCATATTTTAACTTACATGTGAAACAAACAAATACAGCTCGCTAAAATAAACACGTTAGTCAGACAAATATTACAAAATTCTGAAATTAATTAAAATTCAAAGGGACATACACTGTCAAATATTTAAACAAAGAATGTTCTAGAAAATAAACGAATAAATTCTTTCTAAATAATATATGTTTCCATCAACCACCTTGGTTTAAATTAATCAATAAATGTCACTTAAATTTTATCGGCGGAAATATCTTCCTCTAAAATTATAAAGTTGTTGAGGCCCCTAACCTATTCGTGTCTGTAAGCCCCATAGGTGCCAGATCGCTGGAAGTCCTAATATTCACAGTAGAGTCTGATATGCTTATATTATTGCTTGCGTCATTTAAGTTCAAATCTGCTATGTCCTGCACTAACCTACTTGTGTCCTCGAATTTAATATCGGTATCCATGATCGTATGGTATAACAAGTAAATTGACATTTACGGTTGGCAATGGCAAGGTGAAAGTTGGAAAGCTTTTCCTTGCAGCAATAATCTGTTTTGGTATGAACGTGACCCAACAATAAAATCACATATACCTGTTCCAAGGCTCCTCTTCAATGTTATTTTATATCAGAACACAAGGCAATTGATGGAATATTATATTTGATAATGATGTAATCGTTTACTATGGAAAAAATGTTAAAATGCAGCAGATCAAAATTTACAATACAAGACAAGGAGCGAGATATTCGATAGCTGAAAATAGCACACAATTTTAAAATCAAGTATTTAAACAAAGAATGTTCTGGAAAATAAAAAGAAAAAATTTAAAAAAAAGAAAGTTTGCTACAATCAGCTATGGTGGTTTAAATTTATCAGTCAAGATCATTTTACAAAAGGCGGATGATTTAACATCCTCTACATACACCACCTTCTCAAAAAACGGCTAGTAATAGACGTAATCATAGTTCTTCGGCTGACGATGTTGTGCATACTGGCGCCCCTGTCGTCGACATCTCGCTCGGTTCAACATTCACTGGTTCTTCAAAATCATCTGGTATCGACAAATAGTTTTCATACTGTTATTCAGTAGAATTAGATTTTGCTGTATTAGACAACGATTCTTCAGAATTCTGCATTTCATTATGTGCCTGCATGGTGGGATTGCACACTTCATATTCGCCCATGGAACGAGCATTTGACGCATCTGTTAATTCAGTCACACCGTCAATCCAGATAAACTGAGTAATACAGCGATCCAACGTAACACAATCATCAATGCCATTTGTTTCCACGATGACATTCTTGTCAGGCATCCGCTTGACCTTGTATGGTCCTTTGTAAAATGGTGTCAGGCAGTTCTTCATATTCTCATTAGTTATATACACATGCGAAGCCGATTTTAAATCAGAGGACACATAGCATTTGGTTTTAGCTTTTCTAGTCTTGGTCGTAGCTAAACGACACATCTTATCTCTAAGTGCTCCTACAAACCAATCTACATAGTTAGAAGCACAATCAAGCTACTTGGATTTTCTATTAGAAGATCTCCAGACAACCTAAATGGTTCTCCATAAACCAATTCTGCTATTGAAGTTCCTAATTGTGCCCTATATCTGTTGCGCATGGCGAGTAGTACCATAGGAAGATCGTGTATCCAGCTTGTTCCACTAGTACACCTTAATGCAGCTTTCAGTTCACGATGTAGCCTTTCTACCATCCCATTCGCTCGTGGGTTATATGCGCTAGTATGTATTATAGTGGTTCCCATGATGTTGAGGGATCTTACGAAAAGCTCTGAGATAAATTGACTACCACGATCACTATTGACCTTTTCCGGAACACCATAACGCGATATCCAATTATGTAGAAACGCGAACAAGACTTCTTGCACTGTCATGTCTTTTAAAATCGCCACTTCAAATTGACGACTAAATCTATCTACCATAGTCAGCAAGTATTTGTTGCCATTTACTTTAGGCATCTCGGCAATGTCTATGTGTACGTGTCTGAGCCGTCCGATTGGTATTCCAATGTTCTTTATCTCGGTTCTGCCATGTCTCCACACTTTACACGTTTGACACTTGGCACAGGCTCTTACCCATAACCGTATGTCTTTAGACATGTGCGGCCATACGTATCTGTCGTTGATTAATCGAATGGTGGCTTTAATGGATGGATGACGCATGTCATGTAACACTTGGATAATCTTGGCCCGTAACTCCAATGGCACATATGGTCGTGGTTGACCTCTAAATGTGTCGCATAACAACCACTTGTCACATATGTGCTTACGAAAATATCCTGGTCTTTTGGACAATAGTAATGTGAAGAGATCCGATCCTTGCGCTTCCTCGATTTGACTATCGAAATCGTGCATTGATTCATCTAAACTTTTCAATGGACCTTGAAATATCAGCTCGACATCAGCTGCATTCGGTCGGCTAAGTGCATTGGCCACCACATTCTCTTTGCCAGCAATATGACACATAGTGAAATCGAAATCTGCTAACCGTGTTATTTGTGAATTTACTCTACGAGAGTAATTAAGCCTAGCTGTCTTACCAAGTATGCTGATCAAAGGCTTATGATCGGTCAATAACTTAAACTTGTGACCATCTAAGTAATGCTCGAAGTGTAACACTGCGGCATACACAGCTAGAAGCTCTTTGCCAAACGTATCATAACGTTTTTCTCGATCATTAAGCTTACGGCTATAAAACCCAATCGGTCTTACTACGTCCTGATCTCTTTGCTGTAGCACTGCCCCTAATGCAATATCTGAGGCATCCGTGATTAGTTCGAAAGGTTTTTCCCAATCTACAGGTGCTAATGTGGTTACGTCACTTAAAATATCCTTGGCCTTTTGGAAATTTTCTCGGTCTTCTTGACTCAAGTTTATAGGCCAAGACTTTTTGATCGTGCTCTTTTCACGAGTGAGATGGCTTGTTAACGATCCAAGAATTCCGGCTAGACCTGGAATGAATCGACGATAATAGCTGATCATGCCCAAGAAACTTCGCACCTGGCCTACGGTTCGGGGTTCCGTTATGTCTTTTCTAGCTTGGATCTTATCTTCCAAATGCTTAATTCCGTCTTTGGAAAGTATATGACCAAGGTATTTAAGTGAAGAGCGACTGATATTACTCTTATTAGATTTGACCAGTAATCCATTTTGTTCCGTCGCAAATGGACAATTCTGAAGGATTTCTTCAGCCAAACGCTGGAATGTCTGACTGGCATTTTTCAAACCAAAAGGCATTCGAAGAAATTCATGCGATCCCCTCCAGGAAATCTGACTGCGGTGACTGGTATCGAACTTTCTTCCATTGGTACCTGATAGTACGCTTTCTGGAGATCTAAAGTTGAATAAACCTCATATCCCATTATATCTCGGAGCAAAGTACTCTGGTTAGGGCGAGGATAAGAATCAACCTTCGTCACTGAGTTTAATAGACGATAATTCCCACAAACCCTCTATTGACCCGGTTCAGGTTTGGAAACTACCACTATTGGGGAAGCAAAAATGGAATTTGACCTTATACAAATCCCCTCTTTGCGCAATTTGTGAAATTCTGACAAAGCAACTTGTTGCTTGTGCTGTGCCAATGGTTGAGCCTTTGGCGACCAAGGCAACGAAGCCACCAATTCTATTTGGTGTTCTACTCCTGTCTTCAGACCTATCCTTTTGGCACTGAAAGCATGAAACACTGCTAGGTGCTTCTCGGTTATTTTCGGCAAAGTCATATGTAACTGGTGGACGAGGTAAGAGGACTGTTATAACTGCCGACGATTTAAAATCAGTAGGTATTGCTATCCCTACGCCTTCTGCGATAGTGCTAGCCTTGGGGTCTAATGTCAGCTTGAAATGTGTCAAGAAATTCATGGCAATGATATGGTACTTGACATCGGCTACTAGAAAATTCCATCGGAAGGAAGATTTCTGGCCAATGTTACCGACATTTCTTTCATCCCTTTTAAACCAATCGGACTACCGTTAGCGGGCCATAGTTGATTATCAAATGTGGGGCAAACTGATTCCACCACGTCTGACCTAACTATGCTTACCTCAGCACCCGTATCAATGAGAAATTCTAAAATTGATTAATGATTATGTTTAAACGATTCGGTTAAATTTATTCAGTAATATATAACTTTCTCTCCTACTTTTTTTGTTCAAATATTTTTTTTTTGGGTTCGTCCGTAATATTTGAGAAAATAATGAGAAAGAAGTGGTTCCTGTATCTGATAATTGTTTTACTTATTAACATGGTGTTGAGGTCCCAAACCTATTCGTCTCTGTAAGCCTCCAATCGGACTACCGTTAGCGGCCCATAGTTGATAATCAAATGTGGGGCAATCTGCTTCCACCACGTCATGACCTAACTATGCTTACCTCAGCACCCGTATCAATGAGAAATTCTAATCCAGATAATTCATCCTTAATAATGAACTTGTTGCTGGACAATCCGGCAATGTTTTCCAGATCTCCGCTTAGTGAGAATCGGACTCTCTTGCCTTCTATCTCGGTGCTATTTGTTCTAGTCGCATCTTTAGCTTTGAGTATGCCTTTTAAAGACATATCTGGGAGCCTTTGCAATGAAACCCCCCCTACGGCTCCTACTAGCGGGGGTTTTGTCCTTTTCCCGGTGATGGATTTCTCTCAACCGGTTTTGTGCTTCCTTTCCATCTGGGTCCACCTAATCGCGGGTAAATACAATTCTCGCCTTGGCACTTCGCACTGCGTCCGTATTCGCAATGTGCCTTACACCATCCGCGTGGCCCTTCGAAGCGTTGACGCGAGGGACTCCCTCGACGTCTATTATACTTATCCTGACTCTGAAGTTGTGCAATATCACTACGCAAGCTAGCAACTTCTCTACCTAAGAAACGCAAGGTTTTATGTATAGTCAGGTGGTTTTCGGTATCTGCCCTGACTGGCTGCATGGTTACAGAATCTGATATTACAGCATGTACTTGTGGTTCTTGCTGCTTATACATGCCGTCTAACCCTCTGTATTTTGTTGTCCAATATATGTTCATTGTGTCGAATACTTCCAATGTACTTCTGAGCCTAATTGGAAGCTCAGCTTTAAAAATGGATTTGATTACATCTCTAGATATATTCAACCTGGAAGCTTTTGTGCAAAGGCGTCCATAAAATTTGGACGGTGGTTGACGCCCCATTTTTTCTAAGCGTAATAGTTTGCACATTTGCCCTGATCGTCCAGGCTGACATCTCCGTTGAATTTCAGCCATTAATAACTCAAATGCATTGCACGGCTTTTCTTCTTCAATTCTGTCTCTGAAATTTTCCAAGGCATTTCGGAAATTTTGAGGCAATGCCATCCATGCTGCAACAAATTTCTCGATAGGTTTCACGATATAATAAGCACTGAATAGCATTAGGGCATATCATACCCAACTTGAGTGTTTTTCTGATTTATACTGTGGTAGACTTAAAATTCTTGGACTTGCGCGGTCGCCAAATTTTGTTGAGGCCCCTTACCTATTCGTGTCTGTAAGCCCCATTGATGCCAGATCGCTGGAAGTCCTAAAATTCACAGTTGAGTCTGATATGCTTATATTATTGCTTGCGTCATTTAAGGTGAAGTCCGCTATGTCCTGCACTAACCTACTTGTGTCCTCGAATTTAATATTGGTATCCATGAGCATATGGTATAACAAGTAAATCGACACTTACGGTTGGCAATGGCAAGGTGAAAGTTGGAAAGCTGTTCCTTGCAGCAATAATCTGTTTTGGTATGTACGTAACCCAACAATAAAATCAAATATACCTGTTCCAAGGCTCCTCTTCAATGTTATTTTATATCAGAACACAAGGCAATTGATGGAATAATATATTTGATAATGATGTAATCGTTTACTATGGAAAAAATTTTAAAATGCAGCAGACCAAAATTTACAATACCAGACAAGGAGTGAGATATTCGAAAACAGAAAATAGCGTACAATTTTAAAATCAAGTATTTAAACAGAGAATGTTCTGGAAAATAAAAAGAAAAAATTCTTTTTAAATAAAGTTCGTTACAATCAGCTATGGTGGTTTAAATTTATCAGTCAAGGTCATTTTACAAAAGGCGGAGGATTTAACATCCTCTACAAAGTGCATCTTTTTAAAAAAATTCTAATATATGAGAATGAGAATGAAAAAATTATGGGAATTTTAGATTTTAATTAAATTATTTTAGACCTAAATTTATAATAGAATTCTACTTTTGCACCAGCACTGATTTTCCAAAAGAGCATTGCAGTAATTCATTTGCCTGACGTAAATAAATTCCGCGAATAATGTGTTCTAGAACGTCCACGCAAAAAACATTATTTTTCGCTAAAATTTTTTACCCAAATCAGTGGATTCTCAGTCAATTTGTCATTGATTATATAAGATATCTGTCAGTTTATTTTGATAAATAAGCAGGTGAAATTATTTGTTTGATATTATTTCATTATGATACACATATAAATAGATGCTAACCCAATGTAAATGTTCATACTATTTTTGCGATCTGCCAATTTTAGATAAAATAATATGAATTTTATATTGCAAACCATGTTGCGTATATGAAATCTAAATTAAGCATTAACGATAATTATAAATTCATGTATCTATCTATTTTTCACTAAATTGCAAAAGACCTGTTGGATCCGTATTAACTGTACACACCATATATTTTTAATGTAATGTGCGAAAGTTAGGCGGTACGATTTCCTATAAGAATTCACGCATATATAACTGGCAATTTTCTTCATATTAAGTCTAAATCAAGATGAAATCAAAGACAACTACATATGAATAATATATACCCGAGATGTACAGTTTACCATAATATTCCCGAGTCGGCTTCACTACAAATGCTGTGCAGGGTGACTTTCGTAAAACTACGGTTTCAAACGTGGCATAGCACCAACCGAACGGAAATAAAGAAATGCTAAATTTTGCCACAATTGAAAATAAAAACAGATCCTGAACATTTGTTGTTTTAACAAATGTACAAATTGTTATCCTGCTATTTGGCAGTTTGACATTTTCGCGGTAATCACTACATAAAAAATTATTTATATAACAGTTATATATTGATAGATTTGGGGTATTAATATATATGCATTTCTATAATAATTGTTATACATCAATTCAGTAACGTCATCGTTATCGTGAAATTTGATAATTTATACCGATTGTAGTTATATGTAACATCATGTCGTGCTACGGTGTCCTTGTGCGTTGCACAATCAGCAACCATTTTGCGGGTTGCATTTAAAGGCTCAGTATTTATTATATCTAGAATTGGTTTTGAAATCGTATTTTCGATTTCTGTATAATTGACTTCTTCTAAGACCGCTTAGTTCAGCATTCGTATACACGATTTTATTATCCATTTGCAACAAAAAATTTATTAAATATTTAATGAGTTTATGGCCGTGAAAATGTTCCCAGTGAACAAACTCCAGTATGCACAAAATTTAAGTGTTCATAATAGATTACATTTTATTTCTACTTATTTTTTATTTGTCATACTGGTAGTTGTTAAAAATTTATTCATAAGGTGCGTAACAATAAATACGCAATTGCATATATTTGTATTCAGGCAAGAAACAGCATATAACTGTATATAAATCTTTTAAGGAAGCTACGAAAATTAAATCTTTAACCAATATATAAGACCGAGAAATAGTTATTTTCTGATGATAAATCGTATTTTAGTCTTTCGTAATGTCAATAATCGCAAAGTAAAAGCCTCCAAAATATAATTCGACATAGCGGCGAGTATGATGCTGATATGGTAAATCAATGATATTCTGTTTAACATTTCTATTAAATAAATATAATAATCGGTATTTTTCGTATGAGCATACAGAACACTATGAAAAAATATATGTATTACCGTTATTACCGAGAAAATATAACAGATTTTCTGAAAACTTGTATAACTGGATATATTATTGACTAACCCAACTACGCTAATTCGATTGTAAGACAGAAAGTCGCAATATAAAAATGGTCCATTAATTAAAAAAAACAACGTATATTTTCCTAGCATCCTTAAATCTCCCATTTAGTCTTCAACTATGACGACAATATTATACACATTTATTTATTTGAGAATCTCTTGTTATATGATATATGCTTCCAATTATTAAAAATATCTTGGACACATTTTTTAATGTTTTACTTTCTCATAAGATTGGTCGTTTTCAATGGAAAAGTATTCAGTATGGTCATTTAATAAATATAAATAAATATTTCCTGTCACGATAAATGTTGATGCCGGATTATCAAAAAATTTACTCGACACAAATAAATTTGCAAAAAAATCTATATTCCTTTGTCCAAATACAGAACTGCTTTGAGAATTTGGGTATGAATTCATGCAAGTTCAAAATAATATACTTTATATGTACAGGAAAAGTAGGAAATAAATTTATATATATATATATATATATGCTGTTATCTATCTCTTCCGGGGCGAAACCTAGAAGCGTGATAAATAATGCGGTGATACATAATTCCACTTGTAAATGTGCCAAACATGCTGGTCACTATTGCTAGTTTACGTACCATCATGTTTATGCAATACCACGTTCCTGTAAAACAATATCGTCAATCGATATTTCCTAGAATTTTATAGGCTGAAAGACGCATATTTATTACATATATTGCTATTGACAAATAATTCAGCAAAATTGATTAAAATGTAAAATTACATTGTTCTAATTACATTTTCATTGTAATTATAAGCAATATCTATTAGTTCAGCAAATGCTCAATTAATTTCCTATGAAAAAAAATTTATTTCAAATTCAAAAATCCTTTTTAAAGCAATTGTAAATACCACTAATAAAAGTTTAACTTAATTTGCTCCTGATAAATCAACATAATATTCTGCAATATTTTACATTTTATTAGTGTATTTTTTTACCAGCCGGCATTAAATATTTCCAAAATTTAACTATGAAATTTAGACATGAAAGGGTTTACCCGACAGAATTGCGACAAATGAAATAATCTATTATTTATAGGCAAGTTAATGTGTATGCGTACCACCAACACATTGACAAATGCACAAATGGTTTAAAATATAAATTTAGCGGAAAAATACCTATTAAATTCGTTTCACTTAATAGAAATATATACTTTTTGCTCTTCAATTCTTAAAAATGTATGCAGATTATGTAACAACAAACATTACGAAAGGAAAAAGGTATATTTTTTTATACATTACAGCTTGAAAGCGTTCCATAAATTAGTTTTAGATGTGCTGAATCTTTAATCCTATTAATTAATGGGAGTGCCATCGAGGCGAAGACTTAATCAGCTTTGCAGGTTTTGCAGGAGTCTGGTAGAACATTTGCTCTTACGTATCTATAGTGCATATATATATATATATATATATATATATATATATATATATATATATATATAAAACAACAAGCACCTGACCTTAATATTCAAAGTTTCATCAACATGATATTCTTATCGACTGGCCAAGAATAACAAAATTCAACAACAATCTACTAGTATCCAGCCAAGAACAAACAGGCCCTCGACTTGAATCAACAAACATACAATCGGATTGGCAACAAACTGAAGTGGAAATAACAGAGGCGCATACGATGACAGAAGTCTCCAAACAATGTGAGCGTTTAACACTGCAATCTACACTGGCGTTGTTACCACGTGAAAACTTTGCGCAACGAGGTGAACCGATCAACTATACTGGTTAAAATAGCACTTGTATATGTAACAGTGAACAATGCGCACAAATGGTTAATTCACAAGCTATCAAAACAATAATGTCAAGATCCCAGACATCACTTTGCAATACTGCGAGAATGACCTTTACATGCAAACACGCATACACAAAAACACATACGCATACACACTCACCAACCAGTCAAAACAAGAAACAGCGGTAAAAACGAGTCAGATTTGTTCCCACTAGCATAATCAATTGAAAACCAAAAATGTATAAATATGTATGATTGTATAAGAGATGATTAGTATTCACGAAATAAATGGCCTTTATCCACTTTGTTATTTGTGTTTTCCCAATTATAAATATATATATATATATATATATATATATATATATATATATATATATATATATATATAATAGAATAAATAAAATCATAGGTTATTTTCCAAGTTTCGTAGAAGGTTTAATATTATTTCATTAAATTCTTTACATCAAATGCCTATGTTTTTGAAAGGGTTTAAACAAAGAAGGTTCTCGAAATTAAACAAATGTTTTCCCTTTTAAATGATATTCGTGTCAAATAGCCAGAGAATTTTAAGTTTATCAATAATTTGTATTTCATTTTTGTTGGAGGGATTTTCGTCCTCCATTGAGGTTATTTTTTTAAATTCATACGGCGGTAATATTGAATGTCAGATTTTTATTTGAATTTTGCATACTACATTTGATTGACTCAAAGTTTGCACTAGAATTCTTGTCAACTAATTATAAATCAGTGTAACAAACTGACAATGCAATTTTCAAATACTATGCATAAAACATAGAATTAAAAAAGGATTCAGACATGTTTAAGAATTTGACTTTGCCTCAACATGCAAAAATATCTCCACAAAATAATGGGGACAACTTCCAGCTCGAAAAGTACATGTGATTGTTTTTTTTATATTAATTGCGCACCCATCTTGTGCAATAGACAAATGATACGTGAGGAACAAGTGATACACAACTAGAATTACCTATAAGAATTTCAAATATGGAATTATTACATGTGTGAATATGTCATTCTTAATGAATATTTTAGTATTACAGTTGAATTTTGCATGAATATTCTGAACTAACAGACTTTACATTTAATGTTTTATGCAATTAAAAATATAATCTTTATAAATTTAGAAGGATAAAAGTTTCAATTGCGACTAGTTAAAATGACACATATCTGATCCGTTTGTTAAATTAATTACTAGTCGTGGTTGATTAATTTGAGTGAATTTTGGTAAATTTATTTTATATTTTACTAATTAAAGCTAGTCTTTTGCGCATTTGTAATATTTACAAAATTTTCCGACCAATCCAAACTTTTTTATTATAAACATAAATGTTTTGACACGTGTGCATCATTTACACTTAAGAAAACAGCCATTAGAGAGGTACCAATGTCAGACAATTTCACTATTCAGATTGAACGCACGAGTTGATTATACGTAAAACAGTTTTGGTCTGAACGCTGCCAGAGTACATATTATTTAAACCCATTTAACTCCAGAAAAAAATTACTGTAGAAGCACAGAAAAACTTCCTTCAATACAGAATCTTTTGAGAATAATCATGCACTTGTGCGTTTGTTCTTTCCAATTTAGCATGTCCTATGTTTCTACCCTGTTTACAGAAAATCTCAAAAACGAATTGCTTGATTTGTGTTCCTTTAATGATAGCAATTTTTTGTTACTGCAGCATGAAATAGCATGCGAGTTGATCAGCTATTACAAAATTTGATGAGCCCATTTTGGAGAGCAAGATAATAACGTAAAAGTTGTTTAAAATATCCATTTGCGTTATGATGCCACTTGAATCTGTTTTATTTTATAAGTATTTCACTGCATACGGTAAATTTTTACTATCTTAAGACAAGAAAATGTATACTAATTAATCCAACTCAGAATTTTACCCCATTGAAATTTGATCGTATTAAAAGGAAAGGAGGAATATTATCACTGCGATATTTTGCACAATTTAGCTTTTATGGATCTTAAAATATATGTCGAAATCTGGCCTTTGAATGCAGCATTATTTATTTCGAATGGTCCATGTAAATGAAATGTAAATTATGCTGTAATTCATTACTTTGACATTCCGTTTTTTATTACATACTCTATGTAAATCTGGAACTACCCGGCGCATGGTTTGAAATGGCTAAGATTTTGTCACATACCGATAATGATAAAATCGTTCCGGACCTTCAAATTTTTAGGAAGGTGCTGAAGGAAGGGAACAATCTTATTAAAGATAGAATTTCCAAATTGGAAACTGACGTTCATGTGTCTGTTGCGAAATTACGGCTAGCGGAGAAGAAAATTGAAACTTTAAGCTCGCAAATTGTAGAATTGACTGAGGCGTTACATGCGAAGTTAGACAAATTACAGAAAAATGTTCAGCCATTTGTTGAGTTATATATTAATATATATGCAAGTATGTATTAGTTGTTGCGAATCTATTAACAAATTGGTTCAGTTGTGACCAGAAGGATAAACCAAAGGCAGCATGAACGAAAAGTATAATCTCATGCACATTCGTTTCGTGCTTACTGACGACGCACCAGTAGGAGCCGGTATTACGCTCTTTAACCGCTATATATTTTGGTCAAGACTGTGGGATAATAGGACGGTACAATCTCCTAGAAAATTTGTAAACCAACAATAGTGAAGCTAACATCATATAAAGTCTATGACAATGCGACTTCAACGCTAACTCACACTATAATAAATAAATAAATAAATAAATAAATAAATATATATATATATATATATATATATATATATATATACAGAAGTCTGTAAATGACTAACACCTTATGTCTATTGTGTTGGTAACCGACCTACTTTATGTACACTGAAAAGGTACATGGTACTAACACAATGGTTTCTAAGTCGGAACATGGTACCAACATGATTGATATCAATTTATGCTATAGTTCACCGAAATTGAGAATTACAACAATTTCTGAACACCTGTTACTCCTTTAAATCCATACAATCTGGCCTTGATCGATATCAATTATCACATTTCGCGGTAAGCATGACATCATTCAATTCAATATTTAACAATTAAATACTGTTTGTTACGGAGAACTAATATGTATGCAAGTATGTATTAGGTGTTGCGAACCTAGTAACAAATTAGTTCAGTTGTGACCACAAGGATAAACGAAAGGCAGCATGAACGGAAAATACAATCTCATGCACATTCATTTCGTGCTTACTGACGACGCACCAGTAGGAGCCGGTATTACGCCCTTTAACCGCTATATATTTTAGTCAAAACTGTGGGATTGTAGGGGTACTTTTTGCTGTTGCTATCTCGTTCCTGATTTTGTACCCCTACTACTTATCAATGGTTGCTATTATTACTACCCGAGCACCCAATCAGTCTGTTCCTTTTCAGATGGTTAATATTAGAAGGCCGAAGAAAGGTTTCATGTATATATTACACACAATGTATCACATAAATATAATTCACTGTTAATCCGAATTGAAGGAGTTGGTTGGCAATAATACAGATTTTTTAATGTAAAATTATATCTTAAACAATAGCAGATTTAAGCTTAAATCTGCTATTGTGATCAGTGTTGTGTTGCCTGATGATGGTGCTGGAAAGTAGGCACCGAAACGTCGCCAGTAAACAAAGATGTGATAGAACCGCATTTCCAATTGAAGTAAAAATGAGTCAACCCGATCAAAGACAAAACAAAATTGGAAATAGTGACAAATCGGATCTTTGTGTAACTGCCCGTGTACAGCTAATACCCGCGTACGCAAAACGCGGCATTGATAACCTGAATGCTTACACACCGCAAAATATTGAGTTTAAAACCGATTTTGGTTCATGTTTCACATATTTCACAAGAAATAAGATTTAAATCAATTTATTAATATAATTTAAACGAGAAAATCCACAACTCCGGGCATGATAAACTTAGTTTATGATATTTCTCGGTAATTATGACATAAATAAAATAATTTCCAATTATCGCAACGACAAATACTGAACTGCATTTGTATTAGGACACATAAACCGACAATATTTATCTGTTATATTATTTGCAAGAAACATGAAATTGACATCCATCAAATCTATAATTTTGGGATATTTTAGAATTCGAATACTGCCTGCGTATGATTCGAATAAACATTTCTTCCGTCCAATTCTTGTTTATTTACTGGACCAAAAATTGAGCGTAGAAAGAGCTTAAAACCAGCACCTATTGACCTTTTGATAGTAAAATTTATTTCATAGGTAAATAATGTAGAATTTTAGGTCGCATACTAGAATGGTCATCGTCAAAGCGTGTGAGCATTTATATTGCCACAGAAAATTTTACTATAAAAGTAAGAATTAAATAATATTTAATATTTAAAAAAAATAATCGCCTGATTAAATACTTAACCTTGCATAATTTTTACTTTCCAGTTTATAATTTAAACCGCGAAATTAATAAAAAAATTGAAATACGACAATATATTTCATCTGCAACAACAATTGTATTAATGTTAATGAATTTCGCACATCATCAGAAAATAAATTTACCCTAGGAATATGAATTTCATGTTTCCCAACGGTAAAATAAAATTTTAGTATTTAAGGCGACCTATTCTAACTTGAATGACTAAATGGATTAAATAATGTTCAAGGAGTTCAGCTCGAGATAATTCTTGACGACAGTAAACATGCGATTTCCAATTGTATCTTGCAATTCCGTTGCAAATTCTGGTCAGTTCATAATGGGTTTCTACTAATGACTAAACAGGTCTGTTGGATATATTGCCTTTTCTACACCATAAATTCTACGGTTACACGCACTAATGTATGCATTATTGAGTCAGCTGTTTATAATATTATAATAAAAATAATACAATAATAATAATAATAATAATTATATAAATAATAATAATAATAATAATAATTAATATTATTATTATTATTATTATTATTATTATTATTATTATAATATATTTAGATGTAGTTTGGAAATAAGAGTGAATAATCAAAGGATCTGTTTAGGATCGATCCTGGACTGCCAGTTTTATGACACTTAAATAATGCGAATTTTAAAGTGCCATATAAACAAAAATTTGCAGTTAAAATCAACACAAATTTTAGCTTACCACAGCAAACAAAGGATACGGTTTAAATAAAATAGGGAGAGTTCATGGACTACATTTTAGTTTCGGCGAATTGTAATTAATTGTAATTAATCAGGATATATTTGGTTACACTCACTTCTAAATTTGAATTCATTGTGTTTTTCAACACATATTTGGATTTCAGCGATTATCAAATGGTAAATTTTTTGATATTTTTCTGATTACAGATTATATCTTGTTTATAACAAAAAAGTATACGCCAGGAACGACAATCCCGATTACGTCAAATTAAACACAAATATTTTAACTTAATGGCGTAGAAACGGTAAATGCATACACTGAGGTTAAAATTCTCGCCAACCAAATATTCTTAAAATCTATAAAATTCAGGTTTAATGTACCCATTTAAGTCTGATTAGCTAGTATACTTGTTTACATCTATTAAGTTCATAACTGCTATATCTGGATCTAACTTGCTGGTGTCCTCAAATTTCAGATTAGCTTCTACGTTGATCGAACTTAAATATATATTCCTTAACCATTTATTAGACAAAGGACTGTGTACTTTTTACGCAGAAATACACCCAGTCAAATAATCTGGAAACAAATATACCGCGAAACCAGAATCATTAAATTGCCTGTTCTAGAACGTCCCCAACATGTACGATTTAAAACACAAAATTATATCAAGGGTGTATTGGTAATATCGTGATTTTGTAACCAAACCTGGAAAAAATGCCTGTCGCTAAAGATGGATACGTCAGTCAGGTACAGATTATCAAACTCTTAAATTGTACAAAAATACAAAAGTATATGTTTAAACAAATTATGTTCTAGAAAATAAACAAATAATTTTTTTAAATAATAATCGTTTCAATTAACCACAATTGCTTCAATTTATCAACAATAGCAGTTTAATTTTCATTGAAAATTGACCGCGGTGTGTGGTATATAAATTCCCACAATTGATATCTGATAGTATGCTTTCTGGTGATCCAAAATTGAGTAAGCCTCATATCCCCTTATGTCGCGGAACAGTATATTCTTGTTATGGAGAGGAAAAGTATCACCCTTCTACACTGCATTAGACAATAATTTCCACAAACACTTCATTGGCTTGATTCAGGTTTACGAACTACCACATTTGTGGAAGGTAAATTGCAATTTGTCCTTCTACTACTTCCGTCTTATTGCAATTCGTGAAATTCAGACTCAGCGACTTGTTGCTTTTGTTGTGCCAATGGTTGGGCCTTTGGTAAACAAGGCATTGGAGCCACAAATTCTATCTGGTGTTCTTCTCCTGTTTTCAATCCTTTTCTCTTATGACTGAGATGTTGAAACACTGCAAGTTGTTTCTCGATGATGTCGTCAATGTCATTTGTAACAGTAGGAGGAGGTAAAAGGACTGTTCTACCTGCCTTTGTCTTAGACTTATTTGGTGTTAACACCCGTACGCCTTCAGCAATATTTCCAGTTTTGGGATTCAGAGTAAGTTTATAGTCAGACAAGAAATCCGTCCCAATGATATGGTCCAAGACATGGGCTACAAGAAATTTCCACGCAAAAGAATATTTCTTTCTTAGGTTACCGACAGCTCTTTCATGCTCCTAACTCATATTGGCCTAGCATTTGCGGCCCATAGTTTATAATCAAATGTGGGACAATCTGTTATCATGACAGCAAACCTTACTATGCTATAATAAGCATCTGTGTCGAGGAGACACTCCAGTCTAGTTGATTTATATCTTTTTATGAATGTATTGCTTGATAATCGGGCAATGATTTCCAGATCTCTGCTGAGGAAGAATCTAACCCTCTTGCTGTCTGTTTCCGTGCTCTATTCTATTGTCGCGTCTTTTGCCTTCGCCTTCACTATTTCATTTAAAGGCATGTCTGCGAGCCTTTGCAATGGAAATACCGCAGCAGCTTCTACTAGCGGGCATTTTATTCTTTTTCCGGTGATGAGTTCCTCTCTACAGATGTAGTGCTTCCTTTCCATTTGGGTTCACCTAAACTCAGTTATATGCAATTTTCTCCTTGGCACTTGGCACATCTTCCATACGCACATTGTACATTACACCATTCACGCGTCCCATAGAAGCATTGACGCAAGCTACTCCCTCGACGTCTGGTATTTCTATCCTGAAAATCTGAAATAGCTCTCGCAATATCTTCCATTTTTCGACGTATACCTGCAATGTCTCTGCACAAATAACGCACACATTCTTGTTAAGTCAGGTTTTGGTATCAGCGCAGCGTGTCTGCACCATGACAGAATCTTTTTTACAGCATGTACCTGTGGTTCCTCCTGTATACAAATCAAATTTCAAATTTATAACAATGAAAATAATAAAAATATAGGAAATTTAGTTTTCAATAAAATTATTTTAGAAATCAATTTATAAACCAAATCTTCTTTTGCACCCGAACCAATGTTCAAAAATGGCATTGCAGAAACTAATTTTAAAATAATATGAATTTTACGTTGCAAACCGAGTAACGTATATGAAAAGCAAATATAGCATTAAGAATAATAATAATCTCATGTTTAATTTTACTTTTAACTAAATACCAAATAATCTGTTGTACCAGTATTTGCCGTACGCACCATCGAATTTTCGAAGCAACGTGCGAAGGTTAGGCAGTACAATTTTCTATAAGAATTTACACAAAACTCTATGGCAATTCTCTTCATATCAAGCCTACACGAAGATGAAAACAAGGACCACTACATATGACTAATATATACCCAGGCTGTACTGTTCACCATAATATTCCCGAGTCCGCATCACTACAAAAGCTGTGCTGGGCTAATACCATAAAACAACAATTTTTATACGTGGCATGTTACCAAACGGACGGGCATCAAGAAATGCTAAACTTGGCCACAATTGAGAAAAGACCGATCCTGAGCACTTATTAATTTAACAAATGTATACCTTGTAATCTTATTAGTTGGCAGTTTTGCATTTCGTGGTTATCAGTATTTAAAAAGTATGTATAAAATAGTTATATATTGATAGATTTCAGGATGATATGCGGTTCTATAAAAATTGTTACTCATCTTGGAGATCAATTTAATAACGTCCTCGTAACCGTAAAATTTGACATTTATATCGATTACAAGTTGAATGGTATGATTTGCTCGAGTAAATTTATATATATATATATATATATATATATATATATATATATATATATATAAATCTCGATTCCTGTGATATATAGAATATCAAGATATTCTACCGGTTTGTACACTGAACGAAAGTAGATTATATATTATTATACATTATATGATCAGAAAAATAAGGAAATAAAATTATTTATTTATTAGTATAATTTAAACAAATATTTTAAATCATTATCAAATTGAAACAAAATTTCTATTGCATTTATCGGAAATAATATGTAGCCTTTGCTGTTATATACCTCTTCCGTGACTAAATCTAGAAGCTCAATAAATAATGCGGTGATACATAATTCCACTTGTAAATATGCCAAAAATGGTAGATATTGCCGATTTAGTTACAATCATTTTTAATCAATATCACGATCCTGTAAAACAATTGAAAATATATTGAACAATTGTTTTGAAATGCGAGCTTTAATAAAATTCATTGTACCCTTCCTGTGTGCAAAACCAAAAAGAAATTTTATCAGATACAAGAAACATTTCTTTCTCATTATCTCCTCAAGTATCTACTAATGAAGATATTTTTATATATAAATTGGAAAGCGAAACAAGATAGAAATATGTGAACATAGAGAGGGCGTGAAAAGCGGAAACCAATCAATTGCAATTCGTTTATCCATAATGCTTCCTATGTAGCTAGCTCTCTTTTGATTTTGCATTTAGTAATTACTTTCAATGCTAAGTCTGAAGAACATACGAGCGAAGTTTTGATGATGTGTTGCGCAATAGCAGACGTGTATTCACCATTTACCATAGAATGTTTTCTATTCTGGCCCGCTTTACGTCTGTTTCTATTAAATTCTGTTTAATTAATATTCTGCAAATTTTTAAATTTTATTAGTGTATTTATTTAAAAGCACGCATTGAATATTACCCAAAATTTGACTTTGAAATTTGGACTTGAAATTTTTAGGCGACAGAACTGCGACGAGCAAAATTATGTATTGTTAATTTTCAAGTTTTTGTGTACGCGTACCACCCACACATTGACAAATTCACAAATGTGTTAAAGTATAAATTTAGCGGCAAATATACCTATTAATTACGTTTCATTCAATCGAATAAAAATTATTTAATTTTTCCAATTTTAAAAAAATGTGTGCAGATTATTTAAAAAGAAAACAGTATGAAAGGAATAGTTTATAGAATTTTATGCATTACAGCTGTCAAGAGTGAAAGCGTTCCACAAATTGGTTTTAGATGTGTTGAAACACTAGTTCTATTAATTAATGGGAGTATCATCGAGACGAAGACTTCATCAGCATTGCTCTATCGTGTCTTTATAGTGCATATATATATATATATATATATATATATATTATATATATATATTATATATATAATTAAGTAAAATCTGAAAGACATTATCCAAATTTCCCAGAACGCTTAAATTCATTAAATACATTACATCATTTATATATGTTTTTAAAAGTTTTTAAACGAAGAATGATCTCAAAATTAAACGAATGTTATCCGTTTTAAATAGAATTCGTTCCAAACACCCACAGTGCTTTAAGTTTATCACTAGTAGCTACTTTATTTTTGTTGGAGGAATTTTCTTCCCCCATAGAAGTTATTATTTTAAAATTCATACGCCAGTTATATAGAAAGATAAAAAAATTTTGATTAAATTTGTTTGACTCAATGTTTGCAGTAGATATTCTTGTCTACTAAGTATAAATCAGTTTAATAATTTGACAATGATATGATAAAACCCCATGCAAACGACAAAGAATTTAAATAGGCTTCAGACATATATAATAGATGCCCTTTGCATCTACATACAAAAAGATTTACACAAATTTAACGGAGACAAATTCCGATCCGGCGTGATTTATTTGTTTGTTTACTTTATATTATTTGCACACACAAATTATTCAAAAACACAATGATAATTGAGAAACACGTGGTACACATTTGGAATTGCCTTTAGGAATTTCAAATAAGTAATTATTATATGCGTGTACAAGTCCTTCATTTTCAATAATTTAGACTTACTGCTGAATTTTGCAATAATATTCTGAATTAGCATATACAACATTTCATGTTTTATGCCATAAAATATATTCTCTTTATAAATATACGCAAGTTTGTATATATCAGATTTACAAATTCGTCTAGGAGATTGAACCGTCCTATTTTGTCACATACTTCGACCAAATATATAGTGGTTTAAGGGCGCAGTACCGGCTCCCACAGATGAGTCGCCAGTAAGCACGAAACGAATGTGCATGATATTACACTTTCCGTTCAAGCTGCCCTTGATACATCCTTCTGGTCACAACTAAATTAATTTGTTACTAGGTTCGCAACACCTAATACACACAGGCATATATATTAGTTCTTTGCAGCAGACAGTATTTTACTGTAATATATTGAATTGATTGATGTCATGCTTACCGCGAAATGCGATAAATTATATCGATAAATGCGAGAGTGTGTGGATTTACTGGAGTAACAGGTGATCACTAATTGTTTTAATTCTCAATTTGGGTGAACTTTAGCATAAATTGATATCCACCATGTTGGTTTCATGTACCGACTCGGAAACCATAGTGTTAGTTCCATGTACCTTACCCGTACAATAATGTTGTTATCAGTTACTAACACAAAAGCCATAGTGTTAGTATCCTTTACACACTCGGTATATATATCATATAGTGTGTCTTAGCGTTGAAGTCGCATTGTCGTAAACTTTATATGATGTTAGCTAAACTATTGCAGGTTTACACATTCGTTTTGGAGATTTTACAGTCCTATTATTTCACAATAAATAGTCGTTACAGGGCGTAATAGCAGTTCCAACAGATGAGTCCCCAGTAAGCACGAAACGAATGTTCATGAGATTATACATTCCGTTCATGCTGCCTTCGTTTCATAAGTATTTTGCTTTAATATATTGAATTATGCTTATTGCGAAATGCGATAACTGATATCGATCAAGTCGAGAGTGTGTGGATTTTCTGGAGTAACAGGTTTTAAGATATTGCTGTTATTCCCAATTTTCGTGAACTTTAGCATATATTGATATTCATCAGGTTGGTTTCCTGTACTGAATCGGAAACCATAGTGTTATTATCATATATCTTTTTGGTACAATAATGTTGTTATCAGTTACTAACACAATAGCAATTGAGTTAGTTTCCTTTACAGACTCGTTATACATATTATATAGTGTCAGTAAGCGTTGAAGTCGCATTGTCGTTGACTTTATGTGATGATAGCTTCAATATTGCAGGTTTACTCATTCGTCTAGGAGATTGTACTGTCCTATTATTCCACATACTTCGACCTTATATATAGTGGTTAAAGGGCAAAATACCGGCTCCTACTGATGAGTCGCCAGTTATCACGAAACGAATGTGCATTAGATTATACTTCCGTTCATGCTGCCTTTGGTTTATCCTTCGGGTCACAACTAAATTAATTTGTTACTAGGTTCGCAACACCTAATACATACTTGCATTTATATTAGTTCTCCGCAACAAACAGTATTTAACTGTTATATATTGAATTGAATGATGTCATGCTTACCGCGAAATGCGATAACTGATATCGATCAAGGCCAGAGTGTGGATTTACTGGAGTAACAGGTGTTCAGATATTGCAGTTATTCCTAATTTGGGTGAACTTTAGCATTTATTGATTTCCGTCAGGTTGGTATCATGTACCGACTCGGAAACCATAGTGTTAGTATCCGGTACTCATCGATTTCAAAAAAAGGTATCAGTTATTAACACAATGGCCATAGTGTTAGTATCCTTTACAGACTCGGTATATATATTATATAGTGTGAGTTAGCGTTGAAGTCGCATTGTCGATGACTTTATGTGATGTTAGCTTCACTATTGCAGGTTTACACATTCGTCCAGGAGATTGTACCGTCCTATTATTCCACATTCTTCTACCAAATATATAGTGGTTAAAGGGCGTAATACCGGCTCCTACAGATGAGTCGCCAATAAGCACGAAACGAATGTGCATGAGATTATACTTTCCGTTCATGCTGCCTTTGGTTTATCCTTCTGGTCACAACTGAACTAATTTGTTACTAGGTTCGCAAAACCTAATACATACTTGCATATATATTAGTTCTTCGCAACAAACAGTATTTAACTGTAATATATTGAATTGAATGATGTCATGCTTACCGCGAAATGTGATAAGAGATATCAATCAAGGCCAGAATGTATGGATTTACTGGAGTAACAGGTGATCAGTAATTGTTGTAATTCTCAATTTGTGTGAACTTTAGCATAAATTGATATCCATCATGTTGGTTTCATGTACAGACTCGGAATCCATTGTGTTAGTACCATGTAACTTTTCGGTACACTAATGTTGGTATCAGTTACTAACACAATAGCCATAGTGTTAGTATCCTTTACAGACTCGGTATATATATTATATAGTGTGAGTTAGCGTTGAAGTCGCATTGTCGTAGACTTTATATGATGTTAGCTTCAATATTGCAGGTTTACACATTCGTCTAGGAGATTGTACCGTCCTATTATTCCACATTCTTCGACCAAATCTATAGTGGTTAAAGGGCGTAATACCGGCTCCTACTGATGAGTCGCCAGTAAGCACGAAACGAATGTGCATGAGATTATACTTTCCGTTCATGCTGCCTTTGGTTTATCCTTCTGGTCACAACTGAACTAATTTGTTACTAGGTTCGCAAAACCTAATACATACTTGCAAATATATTAGTTCTTCGCAACAAACAGTATTTAACTGTAATATATCGGATTGAATAATGTCGTAACTACCGCGAAATGTGATAAATGATATTGATCAAGGCGAGTGTGTGTGGATTTACTGGAGTAACAGGTGTTCAAAAATTGTTTCAATTCTCAATTTGGGTGAACTTTAGCATAAATTCATATCCATCAGGTTGGTATCATGTACCGACTCGGAAACCATAGTGTTAGTACCATGTACCTTTTCGGTACAATAATGTTGGTATCAGTTACTAACACAATAGCCATAGTGTTAGTATCCTTTACAGACTCGGTATATATATTATATAGTGTGAGTTAGCGCTGAAGTCGCATTGTCGTAGACACTATCTGATGTTAGCTTCATTATTGCATGTTTACACATTCGTCTTGGAGATAGTATTGCCCTATTATTCCACATTTATCGACCACGAAAATAGTGGTTAAAGGGCTTAATACCGGCTCCTACTGATGAGTCGCCAGTAAGCACGAAACGAATGTGCATGAGATTATACTTTCCGTTCATGCTGCCTTTGGTTTGTCCTTCTGGTCACAACTGAACTAATCTGCTACTAGGTTCGCAACACCTAATACATACTTGCATATATATTAGTTCTTCGCAACAAACAGTATTTAGCTGTAATATATTGAATTGAATGATGTCATGCTTACCGCGAAATGTGATAACTGATATCGATAAAGGCCAGAGTGTATGGTTTAACTGGAGTAACAGGTGTTCGGAAATTGTTGTAATTCTCAATTTGGCTGAACTTTAGCATAAATTTATATCCATCAGGTTGGTTTCGTGTACCGACTCGAAAACCATGGTGTAAGTACAACGAAATTTTTCGGTACAAATATGTTGGTATCAGTTACTAACACAATAGCCATAGTGTTAGTATCCTTTACAGACTCGGTATATATATTATATAGTGTGAGTTAGCGTTGAAGTCGCATTGTCGTAGACTTTATATGATGTTAGCTTCACTATTGCAGGTTTACACATTCGTCTAGGAGATTGTACCGTCCTATTATTCCACATTCTTCTACCAAATATATAGTGGTTAAAGGGCGTAATACCGGCTCCTACTGATGAGTCGCCAGTAAGCACGAAACGAATGTGCATGAGATTATACTTTCCGTTCATGCTGCCTTTGGTTTATCCTTCTGGTCACAACTGAACTAATTTGTTACTAGGTTCGCAAAACCTAATACATACTTGCATATATATTAGTTCTTCGCAACAAACAGTATTTAACTGTAATATATTGAATTGAATGATGTCATGCTTACCGCGAAATGTGATAACTGATATCGATGAAGGCCAGAGTGTATGGTTTAACTGGAGTAACAGGTGTTCAGAAATTGTTGTAATTCTCAATTTGGGTGAACTTTAGCATAAATTTATATCCATCAGGTTGGTTTCATGTACCGACTCGGAAACCATAGTGTTAGTACCATGTACCTTTTCGATTTAAAAATGTGGTATCAGTTACTAACACAATAGCCATAGTGTTAGTATCCTTTACAGACTCGGTATATATATTATATAGTGTGAGTTAGCATTGAAGTCGTATTGTCGTTGACTTTAGATGATGTTAGCTTCACTATTACAGGTTTACACATTCGTCTAGGAGATTGTACCGTCCTATTATTCCACATTCTTCTACCAAATATATAGTGGTTAAAGGGCGTAATACCGGCTCCTACTGATGAGTCGCCAGTAAGCACGGAACGAATGTGCATGAGATTATACTTTCCGTTCATGCTGCCTTTGGTTTATCCTTCTGGTCACAACTGAACTAATTTGTTACTAGGTTCGCTAAACCTAATACATACTTGCATATATATTAGTTCTTCGCAACAAACAGTATTTAACTGTAATATATTGAATTGAATGATGTCATGCTTACCGCGAAATGTGATAACTGATATCGATGAAGGCCAGAGTGTATGGTTTAACTGGAGTAACAGGTGTTCGGAAATTGTTGTAATTCTCAATTTGGGTGAACTTTGGCATAAATTTATATCCATCAGGATGGTATCATGTACCGACTCGGAAACCATAGTGTTAGTATCCGGTTCTCATCGATTTCAAAAAAGGTATCAGTTACTAACACAATAGCCATAGTGTTAGTATCCTTTACAGACTCGGTATACATATAATATAGTGTGAGTTAGCGTTGAAGTCGAATTGTCGTAGACTTTATATGACGTTAGCTTCACTATTACAGGTTTACACATTCGTCCAGGAGATTGTACCGTCCTCCTATTAATCCACATACTTTGACCAAATATATAGTGTGTAAAGGGCGTAATTGCGGTTCCTACTGCTGAATCGCCAGTAAGCACAAAACGAAAGTGCATGTGAGTATTCTTTCCGTCCATGCTGCCTTTGGTTTTTCCTTCTGATCACAACTGAAATAATTTGTTACCAGGTTCGCAGCACCTAATACATACTTACAAATATATTAGTTCTTCGCAACAAACTATATTTTACTGTAATATATCTCATCATTTTGATATTTTAATTTGTAATCTTGGTTGATTAATTTGAGTGAATTTTGATAAAATTTATTTTATATTTTACAAATTAAAGTTAATCATAAGCACATTTGTAATATTTTCTAAATTTCCCGACCAGTCCCAAATTTTTATTATTCACATACAAGTTTTGACACGTATGCATCAATTATACCTTATTAAATAGCATTTTGAGAGGTACCAATGTCAGGCAATTTTACCATATAGACAGACCGCACGAGTTTATAATAAAAACGGTTTTGATTTGAACCCTGCCAGGTATATATAATTTGATTATTTTTAACATCTGCAAAATAAAATGTTTAAGCATAGAAATACTTCATCCTATACAGAATATTATGAAAATCATCATGCGCTTTTGTGTTTATTCTTTCCAATTTGGCACGTACTATGCTTCTCCCCTATTTACAGAAATACCCTTATGCTTGACTTGCGTTTTTCCGTACCTAAATTAATTTCAAAGATACATCGACTTTAATATGGTGAACATAATTCACATAGTTGCAAGTTTCCAAACTAGATGCTAAAAAAATTATTTTGTAATGATGCTACTGCATGAAATAGCCTGCGAGCTGATCAACAGTAACAAAATTTGATGAGTGCATTTTTCAAGGGTAGGATAATGACGCCAACGTTGGTAAAAAAAATCCAGTTTCGTTATGATGCCACTTGAAATCTGTTTTATGTTATTAGTATTGCACTGCATATGTTAAAGTTATACAATCGTTAGACTAGAAAATAGTTCCCTACTACTCAAATTCAGTATTTCATCCATTGAAATTTAATCCGAGTAAAATAAATGGAGTATACTATCAATGCGATATTTTGGATAATTTAGCTTATTTTGATCTTAAAATATTTATCGAAATCTGGCCGTTGAATGGAGCATTATTTATTTCGAATGGCCGATGTAAATGAAATGTAAACTATGCTGTATTTCCTTTTCCTGTTATTCCGTTTGGTGTTACATATTCTACTTAAATTTTTAGAGATTGCAACAATTACATCATATATTCCGTATAAATGAAACGAAATAATTAGGTACTTTACGCCACTAAATTTATTTGTGCATTTTTCAATATGTGTATGTTACGGGTACAAACTAGCTTGTCAATCACTATATTGTTAATTGCAATTGAAATTGAATGGCAGCCTTCTTCATTTGAAAGGAATTGTGCAATTTATCAATAAAAATTCAATGTTTTTTAATGAAGATATCTCGACATTAATCCAATATGCGGTGAATGAATTTTGATTATACTTCTGCAAAGTTTTTAAATCAATTTTCTAGAATTAAATATGTAAATGCAATATTAATCATTAGGACGCTTTTAACAGCGTATTTAACGCTATAATATGTTATTTGACGACATAGTTTTATTGGAGTGTAATATTTCTTAAATATGATTGTTGCTAAATTGGCAATATATGGCTATCATATTTGGCACATTGGCAGACGGAATTATGCGTCACCGCTTTTTTATCGTGCTTCTAGAGTTCGGCCCGGAAGAGGTATATAACAGCATATGCTTAATATGGTCTTGGAATTGTGATATAAATTTTGTTTTAATTGATTAATGATTATGTTTAAACGATTCGGTTAAATTTATTCAGTAATATATAACTTTCTCTCCTACTTTTTTTGTTCAAATATTTTTTTTTTGGGTTCGTCCGTAATATTTGAGAAAATAATGAGAAAGAAGTGGTTCCTGTATCTGATAATTGTTTTACTTATTAACATGGTGTTGAGGTCCCAAACCTATTCGTCTCTGTAAGCCTCCAATCGGACTACCGTTAGCGGCCCATAGTTGATAATCAAATGTGGGGCAATCTGCTTCCACCACGTCTGACCTAACTATGCTTACCTCAGCACCCGTATCAATGAGAAATTCTAATCCAGATAATTCATCCTTAATAATGAACTTGTTGCTGGACAATCCGGCAATGTTTTCAAGATCTCCGCTTAGTGAGAATCGGACTCTCTTGCCTTCTATCTCGGTGCTATTTGTTCTAGTCGCATCTTTAGCTTTGAGTATGCCTTTCTAAGGCATATCTGGGAGCCTTTGCAATGGAACCCCCTACGGCTCCTACTAGCGGGGGTTTTGTCCTTTTCCCGGTGATAGATTTCTCTCAACCGGTTTTGTGCTTCCTTTCCATTTGGGTCCACCTAATCGCGGGTAAATACAATTCTCGCCTTGGCACTTCGCACTGCGTCCGTATTCGCAATGTGCCTTACACCATCCGCGTGGCCCTTCGAAGCGTTGACGCGAGTGACTCCCTCGACGTCTATTATACTTATCCTGACTCTGAAGTTGTGCAATATCACTACGCAAGCTAGCAACTTCTCTACATAAGAAACGCAAGGTTTCTTGTATAGTCAGGTGGTTTTCGGTATCTGCCCTGACTGGCTGCATCGTTACAGAATCTGCCATTACAGCATGTACTTGTGGTTCTTGCTGTTTATACACGCCGTCTAACCCTCTGAGTTTTGTTGGCCAATCTATGTTCATTGTGTCAAATACTTCCAATGTTGTTCTGAGCCTAATTGGTAGCTCAGCTGTAAAAATGGAGTTGACTACATCTCTAGATATATTCAACCTGGAAGCTTTTGTGCAAAGGCGTTCATAAAATTCGGACGGTAGTTGACGCCCCATTTTTTCTAAGCGTAATAGTTCGCACATTTGCGCTGATCTTCCAGGCTGATATCTCTGTTGAATTTCAGCCATTAATAACTCAAATGCATTGTACGGCCTTTCTTCTACAGTTCTGTCTCTGAAATTTTCCAAGGTAATTCGGAAATTTTCAGGCAATGCCATCCATGCTGCAACAAATTTCTCCATAGCGTTCACGATATTATAAGCATTGAAAATCATTTGGGCATCTCCTACCTAACTTGAATGTTTTTCTGATTTATACTGTGGTAGACTTAATATTCTTGGACTGGCGTGGTCGCCAAATTTTGCTGAGGCTCCTAACCTATTCGTGTCTGTAAGCCACATAGATGCCATATCGCTAGAAGTCCTAAAATTCACAGTAGAGTCTGATATGCTTATATTAATGCTTGCGTCATTTAAGTTCAAGTCCGCTATGACCTGCACTGACATATTTGTGTACTCGAATTTAATATCGGTATCCATGAATATATGATATAACTATTAAATCGACACTTACTGTTAGGCAATCGGTAAGTGAAAGTTGGAAAGTTGTTCTTTTCAGCAATAATCTGTTATGGTATGAACGTGACCCAACAATAAAATCAAATATACCTGTTCCAAGGCTACTCTTCAATGTAATTTTATAACAGAACAAAAGGCAATTGATGGATGAATATATTTAATAATGATGTAATCGTTTACTATGGAAAAAATGTTAAAATGCAGCAGACCAAAAATTACAATACCAGTCAAGAAGCGAGATACTCAAAAACTGAAAATAGCGCACAATTTTAAAATCAAGTATTTAAACAAAGAATGTTCTGGAAAATAAAAATAAAAAAATTCTTTTTAAATAAAATTCGTTACAATCAGCTATGGTGGTTTAAATTTATCAGTCAATGTTATTTTACATAAGGCGGAGGATTTAACATCCTCTACAATGGATTAGTGACTTTGCTTATTTTAGTGCTAACATTCCAAAATAAAATATGATTTTAGTAGAGAAAACCCTGAATAAGAGATGTATTACTCTTGTTATTTCATACAATGGACGTCAAATACAAAGAAAAGTTCATTGAAAAGAGAGAGTAAATAAAGGAAATACACAGTGTTAGCAAGACAAATGCAAAAACGAGCAAACATTGAAATTTCGATGCCTTCGAGAAATATTCCAAACTGTCCTGGTGTTTCTACATGGATAGTTTGATTATTTTCTGCGAATCGCAAGGATAGTGAAAATAAATTACTTAAACTAGGACTCAGCACGGTCGTTTCTATAGAATACGTAATAATGAATGTAAACAATTCAGAGATAGTTAAGATCACCCAAATTTGACAGACTAAGATAAATGCAAATTTGAATTATATTGTGCCAAATTTGTTTTAAAACACATGGAGCATAAATGTTAGCCAAACTATGAAATTAAAATATTGAGATAGAATTTGTTATCGAAGAAAGTAGTATGCCTTGAAACAGATAACGTTGGAGCACCAGTGTTTCGAAATAAGAGGGTTCATAATTTAAAAATAAAAGTGCAATTAAATAATAAAGTATTCTAGAATAAAATAATAAGTGAACCGTCCGGAAAGCTACAAGGTCAGGTTAAGTCAATAATCAATCTTATATTTGGATCTACTTAAATATTTTCAGTGCTTGGAATCTCCTGTATACAACAGCAAACAAATCCTCCACGAATTTATTGCTTAGTAAAGAATGATTTTGAATTTGATAACTTTTCCAACTGGACGTCGAATGTCTAAATTTCAATGTCATAGTATATGAAATTAAGCTTAATTTCTATATTAAATTTTAAAGAACATTTATCAATTCTCTTATATTATTACTAAATATGAAAACAGAATGATAAACTGACATAACTGTATTTGGAAACGATGTATACTAAAATTTCAATGCAGTTTAAATTAGCATTAATCCGAAGTTGTTTAACAAAATAGCCTAATATGTTAGAAGTGAGTCAAATGTGATTTCGAAATATTGGGGAAAGCTTAAAATTTGTGTTCTCTGCATGTATGTATGTAGACCTGAGTTCAACTTAAATAGTTCCTGATATGTTGATTTATACATATGTATATGTACATATTGTAAACACGTATATATATATATATATATATATATAATATATATATATATATATATATATATATATATATTCTTATAATTAGGAAAACACAAATAACGAAGTGGATAAAGGCCATTTATTTCGTGAATACTAATCATCTCTTATACAATCATACATATTTATACATTTTGAGTTTTCAATTGATTATGCTAGTGGTAACAAATCTGACTCGTTTTTACTGCTGTTTCTTGTTTTGACTAGTTGGTGAGTGTGTATGCGTTTGTGTTTGTGTGTATGCGTGTTTGCATGTAAAGGTCATTCTCGCAGTATTGCAAAGTGATGTCTGAGATCTGGTCATTATTGTTTTGATAACGTGAGAATTAACCATTTGTGCGTATTGTTCACTGTTACATATACAAGTGCTATTATTCCCAGTATAGTTGATCGTTTCACCTCGTTGCGCAAAGGAGACCTTGTGTGACCTCATCAAAAATGAGTTTTTTGACTTGCCTATAGACACCAATGACATCAAAGACCTCATATTAGCATATATTAAAAACGTGCGATTTACATTCGAAGGGCTATACTACCGTCAGATCAATGGTGTAGATATGGGAAGTTGCATCGCACCCCTCCTTGCAGATGTATACATGTATCACCTGGAAAAAACGAGCCTAAAAGATATAAGTGACCAGTGCGCACTCTACAAAATGTATGTAGATGATATCTTGTTGTTCATCTCAGAGGAAGCAGACCCTTCCGAAATTCTCAAACAAGCAAATGGAGTCGATCCAGACATCAAATTCACTCTCGAGGTAGAGAAAGACGACAGTTTCCCATTCCTTGACATCAAACTCACTCGAGAAGCAAACGGAGATTTGACACTGGCCATACATAGAAAATCTACTTTCACCGGACAATACATTCATTACAACAGTAGTGTGCCAAAATCCCACAAAAGAAACTTAGTAAACAACCTAGCAAACAGAATCAGGAAGATCTGCTCTGAACACAAGATTGAGGAAGAACTGGGCTACCTCAGGAAAATTTTGCTAATGAACAACTACCCAGAGCGTTTCATTGATGTCAACATCAGACCACGGCAGATTCGTACTAGAGAGGATACCGGCAAGCAGGTTTTCCTAAACTTACCATTTAGAGGCGACGTACCAGCCTCAATAATTGCACGGCGGCTGAATAGAATAACTAAGGACAACTTTCCCAGTGTTAAAGTTAATGTGACATTTAGTACACAGAGAATCATGAGGTTGGATTGCAAAGATCAATTGCAAATTCTCTCCAAATCATTCATAGTCTACAAATTCTCATGTATGTGCGGTAGCACATATATCGGACGTACGAAGAAGCAATTGATGAGCAGAATCCAGCAACATTTGCCACAGAAATTGATTAACAAAGGCTTGCCACCGTCAGGAAAATCAGCTATTTCCGATCATATATTGGCAACGGGGCACCCTGTCAATTCGACCAATTTCACAATTCTACATAAAGCAAAATCAGAAAAATTATTATTTATCTACGAAGCCCTTTACATAAAACAACAGTCACCTGACCTTAATGTTCAAATGTTTCACCAACTTCATATTCCTATCGACTGGCCAAGAATAACAAAATTCAACAACAATCTACTAGTATCCAGCCAAGAACAAACAGGCCCTCGACTAGAATCAACAAACATACAATCGGATTAGCAACAAACTGAAGTGGAAATAACAGAGGCGCATACGGTGACAGATGACTCCATACAATGTGAGCGCTTAACACTGGAATCAACAGTTGCGTTGTTACCACGTGAAAACTTTGCGCAACTAGGTGAAACGATCAACTATACTGGGAAAAATAGCACTTGTATATGTAACGGTAAACAATGCGCACAAATGGTTAATTCTCAAGCTATCGAACAATAATGACAAGATCTCAGACATCACTTCGCAATACTGCGAGAATGAACTTTACATGCAAACACGCATACACACAAACACAAACGCATACACACTCACCAACTAGTCAAAACAAGAAACAGCAGTAAAAACGAGTCAGATTTGTTACCACTAGCATAATCAATTGAAAACCCAAAATGTATAAATATGTATGATTGTATAAGAGCTGATTGGTATTCACGGAATAAATGGCCTTTATCCACTTCGTTATTTGTGTTTTCCTAATTATAAGAATACTGTGTTAAATTAAAAAGGAATGGACATTATATATTATATATATATATTTATATATATATATATATATATATATATATTATATATATATATTGGTTATGGAGACTGTAAAGGATACCAACACTATGGCTATTGTGTTAGTAACTGACACCAACCTTATTATACCGAAAAGGTACATGGTACAAACACTATGGTTTCGGATTCAGTACATGAAACCAAACTGATGGTTATTAATTTATGCTAAAGTTCACCCAATTTGAGAATTACAACAATTTCTGATCACCTGTTACTACATTAAATCCATAAACTCTGGCCTTGTTCGATATCATTTATCACATTTCGGGGTAAGGATGACATCATTCAATTCAAAGTATTACTGTAAAATACTGTGTGATGCGAATAACTAATATATATGTTTATATTTGGTTTAAAAATTCGTCTAGGAGATTGTACCGTCCTATTATTCTACATTCTTAGACCAAATATATATTTATAATAACGGCTCCTACTGATGAGTCGCCAGTAAGGACGAAACGAATGTGCATGAGATTATACTTTCCGTTCATGCTGCCTTTGGTCAATTCTTCTGGTCACAACTTAATTAATTTGTTACTTGGTTCGCAACACCTAATACATGCTTGCATATATATTAGTTCTTCGCAAAAAAACATTATTTTATTGTAATATATTGAATTGAATGATTTCATGCTTACCTCGAAATGTGATAACTGATATCGATCAAGGTGGGAGTGTAAGGACTTAGTGGAGTAACATGTGTTCAGTAATTGTTGTATTTCTCAAGTTGGGTGAACTTTAGCATAAATTAATATCCATTAGGTTGGTTTCATGTACTGGCTCGGAAACCATAGTGTTAGTACCATGTATCTTTTCGGTACAATAATGTTGGTATCATTCACTAACACGATAGCCGAAGTGTTAGTATCCTTTATAGACGCGGTATATACATTAAATAATGTGCCTTAGTGTTGAAGTCGCATTGTCGTAGAATTTATATCATGTTAGCTTCACTATTGCAGGTATACACATTCGTCTAGGAGATTGTACCGTCCTAATATTACACATATTTCGACCAAATATATAGTGCTTAAAGGGCGTAATACCGGCTCCTACTGATGAGTAGCCAGTAAGCACGAAACAAATGTGCATGGGATTATACATTCCGTTCATGCTGCCTTTGGGTTATCCTTCTGGTCACAACTGAATTAATTTGTTACTAGGTTCGCAGCACCTAATACATGCCAACATATATATTAGTTCTTCGCAAAAAACAGTATTTTACTGTAATATATTGAAGTGAATGATGTCATGCTTACCGCGAAATGTGATAACTGATATAGTTCAAGGCCAGAGTGTATGGATTTACTGCAGTAACAGGGGTTCAGAAATTGTTCTAATTCTCAATTTTGGTGAACTTAAGCATAAACTGATATCCATCAGTTTGGTTTCATGTGCTGACTCGGAAACCGTAGTGCTTGTATCATGTACATTTTCGGTACAATAATGTTAGTAACAGTTACTAACCGTATAGCCATAGTGTTAGTATATTTTACGGACTCGGTATATATATTATATAGTCTGAGTTAGCGTGGAAGTCGCATTGTCGTAGACTTTATATGACGTGAGCTTCACTATTGCAGGTTTACATATTCGTCTAGGAGATTGTACCGTCCTATTCTTCCACATTCCTAGACCAAATATATAGTGGCTAAAGGGCGGAGTGCCGGCTGCTACTGATGAGTCTCTAGTAAGCACTAAACGAATGTGTATGATATTATACTTTCCGTTCATGCTGCCTTTGGTATATCTTTCTGGTCACAACTGAATTAATTTGTTACTAGGTTCGCAACACTTTATAAATACTTGCATATATATTAATTCTTCGCAAAAAGCAGTAGTTTACTATAATATATTGAATTGAATTATGTCATGCTTACCGCGAAATGTGATAACTGATATCGATCAAGTTGAGAGTGTATGGATTTACTCGAGTAACAGGTGTTCAGAAAGTGTTGTAATGCTCAATTTGGGTGAAATTTAGCATAAATAGATATCCATCAGTTTGGTTTCTTGTACCGACTCGGAAATAAATGTGTTAGTAACTTGAACCTTTTCGGTACAAAAATATTGGTATCAGTTACAAATACAATAGCCATATTGTTAATATCCTTTACATACTCGGTATATATATTACATAGGTTGACTTAGCATTGAAGTCGCATTGTCGTAGACTTTATATGATGTGAGCTTCACTACTGCAGGTTTACACATTCGTCTAGGAGATTGTACCG
>JAQBSW010003035.1:0-90694 GCA_029291075.1 Eudiplozoon nipponicum
ATTGCAATTATGTTAATCCAGATATATTGTAAAAATCGTCATAAAATGACGAAGGCAATGAAGCGATCACGATTTCGTAAACGCTTAGTGTGTGATCTTGAAATAATCGCCAATTCATTAAGAACTTGATGATGATCCTTCAGTTGCTGAATTGTGAGACTTATTTTAAATGTTTGATTATAGTTGTATTGCGATAATGGCTGATAATTTTGAAGTTCATTGCATTGTATAGTCTCTTTTGACTAATGTCAAAACAAACATTGAAGCGTTCTGAAGTATTTTGAAGTGTTTTAGCCATTATCAAAACGGGATAGTAACCAAACCAATCGAGATAAGTTGCCTAAAATTCAGCTTACATAACCAGTAACAATAATTTTAACTTACTTATACACCTAAGGATTTTGTTAATCCTCCATGTTACCGAAGATTTCATTTCGCAGCTTGCTTGCGTTTGAAAATGCCAATTTCTTTTAAGGCCTTTTTGTTGTTTATATAATCATGTTAAATTAGTTGTCCACTCGTCATAAGCTGCATATTTTTACTCAAATATATTTCTGTGTTAATACATATAGATAGATATATATATATATATATATATATATATATATATATATATATATATATATATATATATATATATATATGCAACTGGGATAGACTCAAAACGAGCATGAACGAGATGCCTTTCTTTCTTGGTGACTTTGGTTTATCCTTCTAGTCCTATTTTAGCTAATTGCTGCTAGGTGCGTATCACCTCATTACAGAATTGTATATCATTGTGTCTTGTCTAATCTGAACAACTGTCTCACTAAAATTATATATTTGTTCTTTTTTAGCAGCATAAAATATAAACATCATTTAAAATAATTGACCAATGCCTAGCTGTTTTGGCGAAAGGATTTTGCGTCTTAATTATTTATAACCTCAATGAGCTCCATACTATGCAAATATCTGTCCCAGATACTTTTTGTTTCATATGTAAAGCTAGAATACGGCCTCTATTTTAATTTACTACTGTTAGCTAACTAGTGCCAATAGTCGTATGTTGTTTTTTCTTCATAGATTTTGCTTTATGAGCTAGAGTATTAGATCTGATTTTCCATACTTCACGTTAACGAACTTTCTGTCTTGCTGTCACGCACAGGCTAGGTCGAAACGCGTCATTACGTACTACTGACGGTCGTTTTCCTAAAATGTTTCACTTGATTAATAAAATTGGATTATCACTTATCATAAATATGCTAACTAAATATGAATAAAAATTCAAGCATGTGCTTATTTAATTCGGAAGAGGGATAGAATATTGTTTCCAAATTTTATTTATTCGAATACGAGGTTAGCAAACTAAAATGATTTCAGTTTCTTTATTTTAATCATAACAATATGCTTTGCATATCATATATGAAACTTTATTTGAAAGTCATGCATTTAAAAAAAGCACTGATTGTTGCATGCGGGCCGTGTAGACCGTCTTAGTAAATAAATTTATTACGAAATAAACCAGAGGAATAAATTCAGTCTATACAGAGGTACAACAGAGAAAGATAGTCATCCGAAATTTTAAAAATGCAGGTGTATTACTTAATGTCATTACATATGGTGTTAGAAATCCCATTTTTATCGCCAGTGTATTAAAAAATGTTTATTTTTCACACAGTCTAGTTGTGATAATAGGTCACAACTTGGATGGTGTGCTTTTACAAATTACTTTAATTATAATTTGAAACTTTGTGTTTACACATAAATTTTACTGTAAATTCACTGGGTTTGGGTATGCTGCGACATAATGGATTTGACGTTTATATCACATTTGGCTTAATAGGATTGACCACCAATCTAGTCTCAATTGTAGATAGTGCTGAAAGGAAATTGCAATGGGATTTTGTTTATAACGTCAGAAAACTCAATTTTTGTGCAAAAAAATGTAGTCAACTGTTGGAGATAAAGCAGAATTCATTGCAATAATCAAGATTGCGATCTTGATAAAACACTTGATTCATTAAGAGCATAAATTTGTCAAAATAAACTAAGAATTGCATCGTGTAGAAAAGGGAATTCATCCAGTATACCGGTTTTGTCCTTATTGGGAACTATTCACGTACTGGCCAGAATTTTCCGCGGTTGAGTTCCCAATAAGGACGAAACCGGTCTACTAGATGAATTGCCTTTTCTACACTATGCAATTCTTAGTTTATACTGACATATGCAAGTAATTAGTGGGTCAGGTGTTTATATCAAGATCGCAATCTTGATTATAGTAATTATTACCAACGCCCGTGTAACCAATGTTCGGTTAATTAATAATTCATTTCCATTTTTATCATTTTTTATAATTATATTTTTTGGAAAATACATACTGTTTTCTTATTTTCTTTGCAAGCATTCATAATTGTTTTTATTAGATCATTGGAATATTTCTTATCTCTAAAATGCGGTGGCCTTCCGTTTAAAATAAGACTATTACGCATAAAACTCCTTACAAATCGTCGGCAAATAAACACGCCTTGCTCTGTTTTACCATGTCCCAATTAAAGCTTTTACCACTTGATAAATTTGAAATTTAACTTTTGTGCGGTCCATTTTGCCTATAGGTAGTCAGACCTGCGTAATGTGCCGATAAGTACACTTTTTAAGATGCACATGCAGAAATGCTAGTTTGTAGCCCGCTTAATTAACAGTTCTTCAGCAATATTTAAGTGTCATTTCAAAGATAATTAATATGCTGTCAAATAAAGTACGTTAGCTTATGTAATCTACTAGCGCTTTTTTCTTTCGTTCGAACATGTAAAAAAATAATTTCGGCAGACTGACTTTCAAAGGGAAAATTACGCTAAGGAGAGCTGATTGTTTTTATAGTCGATCTTTTATAATGTTATGCGTATCAACACAAAGAAGTAATCTTTCTGATTACAATTTACTAAATTTCAAATCAAGTGCTTTTCTGCAGAAATACTGCCACAAATCTTCAATAGTTTTCTGCAAAAGTACATTGATAACTTATGTCTCAATAATAAGTGAGTGCATACAGGTAATTTAACTTTCCAGTTACCTACCACTACATAAAATCACAAAAATATTTTAGTTGAATTTAGGTAAATAAATTCCTTCTCTCATCAATTGTTTAGCTCAAAATGTGACTAAACCACGTGTCTGTGTATTTGCTATTAGCCCAATATCTCACTAAATGTTAAATAGTTAGCGCGTCTTTGCAAAAAGCAATATTTTTCATTCCTTATATCCTAACTAGCTAGAATCCGTCGTAAAGTCCATCCCCTCCTCAACGTGGTACGACGGTGTCAACCATGTTTCGATGGCCGATCGTACATGGGTTAACGGGGCTATGGCGGTGGTGTCACCAGGGCGTGGTGGATCTCCGACCGGCAATCGGATCTCCTATAAAATACCACATGAGCCCGACGACGGCACCATGACTCGGCGTATGTTCCCCGCCACAAAAGGGTTCAACAGCCACAGGATTACATGGACTCCTGGACAGTACCCCGTACTTCCGAATGGCGAATGAGCTCTCAACAGCCACCGGCAACCATGCAACTTACTGCTGCCTTGCAGACTGCGCTTGGATGTGCAAAGGCTAGAGGTGCGTCCTCGATCAAAAAGCCGAGTGGTGAGGGGACACCACTTGTACCAAATTCCCAAGAAACTCCATGAAATGTGGAGCCGGCTTATCCTCCAAAAGGAGTCAACCGCAGTAAAAAAAACTAGCTAGAATATTTTGCATTCGATGTACGTGGACTTTCACCTTAGTTACGTAAAACCCAACGCGGTTTCGACAGTCTTTTTTTCGTGCATTACTTTACATTTTGGTATCAACAAAAATATTGGTTAATAGATCAAACCATCCGCATAAGATACATATATTTCGAGGACTATGATATAAAAACACGATCTCGTTTATTAACTCATTCTCTACAAGCTTCCAAATGTACAATACTCATATAGGATTTCATTAAATGAGCACAACATTGATGCTGTTAGCAATTGTCTAAAAGCTTTGATTAAATCCAATTTTTTCGTGCATTAGCTTAATTATATGGTTCCGAAAGCAACAGAATTTTATTTTATTTAGTAAATCTTTTATATTTGCCCTCTTTAGGCTAGTAAATTTGTGCAAATTAATTCTATGTAAGCAAAATTAAATCTGATAAGTTGTAACTCCAGTAAGTAACTGGTTAAGTTGAAGTGAACTTATCAGATACACGCAGAAGTTTACCAGTGAATTGCCAATAATATGCTTTTATATAAGTTATTTTAAAACTGCACGTGATTTCAAACAGCAAAAAAGTGAGGTTTTAAACAAGATTCTTTTTACTGTCAATAACGCAGTTTATCAAATGTAGATTAATTAGTTGCGCAAAATGTGTTTAGGTATGCGTTCAAAATCGCCTGATAAAATGCACTGTTGCGCTTTTGCTTTAATTTTTGGCAACTAATTCAAGAAACCAAAATAAAATACAGAGAATATACACTAATTAGTCGTTTATCTTGCAATTTAACAAACGAAGAGCAGAAGGTCTCGTTAATGCACAATCAAGAACCTGGTTGTACGGAGAAGTCGATTTCACAGTTTAACAAATATTCTAGAATATGTGACAATGCAAAACGCTTATTTTTAAACTAGTCAAATTCTGCGACACTGATTGTTTGGCGTATGGCAATCAATGATATCGAGAATAATTTTATTTTTGTACTAAAGTGTGCATGAATCATCGCTTATATACGGAAGCGTACTTGCTGAGTGTTCGGCGTTTAGGCTGGCAGAAAAGCGAACATCGCTTACAAACTGATAAATAATTCTCTAGTAAGTAATCCAATTATAATCTTCATTCTGGTGAATCAGTCAGCGAATAAATTGTGATCAATTTAAATTGCATTTACTCTATTTAATTAATTATATCCGTGTCATAAGCAGAATTTAGGTGCTAGACAACAGCAGGGTCAAAACTAACAGCGACAGTGGCGGCCATACTGTCGGAAAGGCAGATGATCTGGAAAAAAGGTACATTTATCGGGATGCAAGAAAATTCCACTGGTTTGGAGGAACCTCGATGCTGTACAATAGACACGAATTGCGCACATTCGAGCAGCACAACGAGTGAAACTACAAACATTCTAATGCTTCTGTATGTAATAAGGGCGTGCAGATTTTACCAGACAGAAGTTAACCTCACAATCCAGCCAGGTAATTAGTGCATAATAAACGATTAGCGGAGGTAGGATAATGTGCAGAGACACCTAATACACGGTCATTTGTAATTGCTCACCTATTCTCAATCAAACACGCTTAAGCATAAGTAATATTTAATTCAACCTACAAAATTGTTCATCTACTCGTTTACGAATGGCCGTGAAATGATTGAGTTAGATAAGTTTAATCGAAAAGCTAACCTAAGAAGTCCATAAATATGTCTGCACCCGCCTATACGTGCTGGCGCGCTCCATCTACAGATTTCAACTTGGAGCCAAAGTAGGTCAAGAGCCGTTGTAGCTTTGATACAAAAGCTGCTCCAATACTGTTGGATTTACAAATTGTTTTCTATGAAGCATGACATTGCAAATTATGCTAAGTATGAACATTTCCTCTCCTGGTTCCAGGCTTAATAGATGGCCTAAAAATATTCGGACCCTACAGTTGCGGACAAGGCTACAGAGACAAGATTAGAAGATTGCTGTAGAACAATCAGAAAGCGCATTTTAGGTGTTGGCAGATTCCTCGCATAACGCTTAAAATCAAACAAAATAGCTGTCGTGGTAAACATCTCGGTGAGTGAATCATGCTCTGTAGGAGAGCTGCCATCTTGATCTAAGCAGATGTTTTGGGTGGCAACCTACTTCAGAATTTTCAAGTAAAACGCTTCGCGAGGTACTTTGTAAGAAAGAAGATCCACAGATTTGAAAAATCACATTAGGACCGCAGAAAACAAACTGAGTCTATTACTTGAAATTTGAATGTAAAAATTATGCGGCCAAAATATTACCAGCCACACACTATTCTCATAAGGAGCGGATTTTTTGTCAGTATTCGGCTCTAAAGTGTTTATCGGTAACTTTCTGAATTGGATTTTTGAATGACTAACTTGGGAGTTGGTTCGACAAGAAGAACTTGGGAAAGAGTGAAAATAGTGCCTGCCTGAAACAGGGTATCGAGAGCAGTGAAATTAAACCGTGTTACCCATCATCTAAGTAGTAAGAGATATCATTTTCAATGAAAAAATGTGTCCATTTTTTTAAAATAAATTTTTTGACATATGACTAAAACTGGAATGTACGTATTTCCGACTGAATTGAGAATAAAGACGCGGTGGTTTATGATAACTTTTATTCCCATTAAAATACTTCAATTTAAAAATTTTGGTTGCAGAGATTCCGCAATTTATCAATGTCTTAAACTTATTTTCCACTAATTGGATAATTCAACTTGCGCATTCCAGACATGCAAATTTCAAATCAATTAAGCGCAAGGCTGTATTGTGTGCGAAGAAATTTTAATGTTATGGAAGTTATGGCAAATTGGCAGGGGCTTAATATTCTCCGAAAAAAGAAATTAATGCAGCCTTCAACTACGTTAAGTGTTTTTTTAACAGTTGCATTACAGTTAAAGACAAGTTGCAAATGGATTTGTAGGGATACTAAACCAAGAGTTAAATTTACGGTTAATTGCTACGGATGAAAAAAGTTTATTATCTAGCCTACATTTTGTATTTATGCTTATGCTTGCTGAATAATCGGAATAATGAAGAAAATTGACTATAGAAATGAAATTCGATGAAAGTGGACAAATTCTTGGGCATTTGCTTCCGGGAAATGCAGGAAGTTGTCAAGTTTTGTTCGAGTTGGAAAACCGTGACGTAATTGTCAAGCATAAGGTCATAAAACTAACTCAGTTAGGATCTCGATAATCTCGGGTAGCATGTAAATGATCTATTAATTTGAAAGTGATGGAACGTGACTTTATCCGTATGGATTAGCTTCATGCTCGCACGATTCAAATCTGTGAAGGCCCTGCCAGAGTTACATAACAGAAGAAAAGAACGACATAATGTGTATTAAGATTATTTAAATGGTCAGAACTAGAAAAATTTATTAGTGATGCTGACAAAAATTCAAGTAATAATTAATATCAAATAGACATAGTTTTGTAAGTCCAACCTTAGGTATCGTTTTAACGGTGACTCGCAATGAATTAACAGACAGCGGAAGTAGACCTTAAATCGTATACACTAAATGTATTTGTCGGTACTTCAAGACATATAGATGAGAAACAAATGAATTAATCAATAATTAATTACAAAATTATAAATATTTAGTTTTGATATGAAAATTTCGGGCAGTTATTCCGTATCGGTAGTTTCTTTGTCTACAATAAGAATGCTGATTGATTGAAAAACGGAAAATATGAATTCGGTACGTTCTACGGAGTGGAATCCAATACTGACGATGCCAGGAACTGCCCACCTACTATATACTCAAAGCGAATATTTTCTGCGAATTTCGCGATATAAGCTTAAGGCCTTGAGCTGGAGACAGGGCAGACAGATAATCATTTCTAAATAATATAAATGTCATATCGAAAATGTTGTAACTCGTATTTATTGAGACATTCTTGGAAAAAATTACAGGAGTAGCGGCTAAACAGAGTAATAAATATTCTGAACTCCGGTGACGTTAAAATGTTCAGATTTGTCAAATCTATCCAAATAATACATAAATATATTTTTTACCTCGCTGTCAATTTAGGTCCCAAATTAGTAGGTCGATCAGAAAAAACAATTCTCATAACTAGATATTGATTTGGGTGGAGAAATAATATATATTCAGTTGCATATAAGTTGTTGGGCACCTATTAACAAATTAATCCTTCTGACCATATTTGAACTAATTTTTTACTAGGTTCGCAACACCTAATACACAAATGAATCTCGTAATTATTGGAAAAAAAACACGTTTATTGCTTAGGTGTTGCAAACCTAGTAACAGATTAGTTCAGTTGTGACCAGAAGGATAAACCAAAGATGGCATGAACGGAAAGTATAATGTTATGCACATTCGTTTCGTGCTTACTGGCGACTCATCAGTAGGAGCCGGTATTACGCCCTTTAAACACTATATATTTGCTAGAAGAATGTGGAATAATAGGACGGTACAATCTCCTAGACGAATGTGTAAACCTGTAATAGTGAAGATAACATAATCTGAAGTCAACGACAATACGACTTCTATGCTAACTCACACTATATAATATATATACCGAGTCTGTAAAGGATACTAACACTATAGCTATTGTGTTAGTAACCATTACCAACATTATAGTACCAAAAGGTACTTAGTAATGTACTTTGTTTGTGAATTGTACATTTTGATACCAAAATGATGGATAATAATGTATGCTATAGTTCACCGCAATTTAGAATTACAACTATTTCTGAACACCTGGTACTCCAGTAAATCCATACACTCTGGCCTTGATCGATACCAATTAACACATTTCGCAGCAAGCATGACATCATTCAATTCAACATATAACACTTAAATACTGTTGGTTGCGGAGAACTATTATATCTGTAAATATGTATTAGGTATTGCAAACCTAGTAGCAAATTAGTTCAGTTGTGACCAGAGTGTATGGATTTACTGGATTAACAGGTGTTCAGAAATAGTTGTAATTCTCAATTTCAGTTTACTATAGCATACATTGATGTCCATCATGTTGGTACCATGTACCGACTCGGCGACCATAGTGTTAATACCATGTACATTTCTGTACTACAATGTTGGTATCGGATACTGACACAATGGCCATACTGTTGGTATCCCTTTCAGATTCGGTATATATATTATTTAGAGCGAGTTAGCGTTGAAGTCGCAAAGTCGATACTTTATATGATGTTATGTTCACTGCTGCAGGTTTACACATTCGTCTAGGAGATCGTACCGTCGCCAGTAAGCACGAAACGAATGTGCATGAGATTATACTTTCTGTTCATGCTGTCTTTGGTTTTTCCTTCTGGTCACAACTGAACTAAATTGTTACTAGGTTCGCAACACCTAATAAATACTTGCATATATATTAGCTCTCCGCAACAAACAGTATTTAACGTTCGTTTTTTGTATTATTTTTTAATTAATGATATATTCAGCAGTACACTAATGATTGTTTCGTGACTGACAGTCACTTTTGCCAAGTTGTTCGAATAGTTTATTTTAAAATTTCTTATCGGCACCCGTGCCCAAATTGTTTTTTTTAATTGTGCAACGTATGACTGTTTTTACAATGTCTGGCCTGATTCAAAATTTGCAATTGCAATCAGTGTCAAAAAAAAATCATTTATTTTGAATGATTTTCTAAAGTCTAGAGACTGATCAAATGTTGCAATTTTTATTCGAAATCTATTTATTGAAAAAAACTTCTTACAAAGTGTCAACAGTCTTGATTTTAAACAAGCAATTTAATTAATCGCCAAAACGTTGCTTAAATGCGGGTTTCAAAAAATGAACAAAAATTGTGAATGCAATAAAATAGGCATCGAAATTATTTGCATACAAATTTAAAAGGAATAAAATCATAAGTCAGCCTATCGTGATTCTATTTAGGCTGGGTACTAATGATTATAACTTTAACAATATTGTTTTTTTATCTCGCACTTTATCAGCCAAACAAAGACTTAAATTTGTATATGAAGTTGATTTTGTTCAAGAATAAGTTAAAACGGCTATCCTGTATGCTATGTTAAACAGTTTTCTAAAAGCGTTTCTGTGTTAATTTGCTGACGCATTTTAAAATATTTAGAATAAAGTTATAATTTAATGAAGTAAAGAGAAAAAAATGTAAAATTATCAACAGCGAATGAAATAGCCAATACAAATTAAGATGTTTTTTCAACCAATTAGCTAGCCTTATTTCGAGCGTGGTGTTTATGTATTTTTTTATTAATGCATACACTGCTAATTTTGTATTGGTTGGACAGGTAAAGAAAATATACAACACGATCAGACGAGCTCTAGGCCCATTATTCCTACGTACATGTGTGTAGTAGGAAATCAGGATCAAATGCGAAAAAATCAATCAGCGATATTGGGCAGGTCTAAAGGCATCAATCTATAGGTTGTCATTTGTTAGATTGCAAATTTCGATTAATAAAAGTTTACATAACTGCTTGTGCAACGAATTTTTAGCTTTCGGATTTACTCATTTTAAAGACTATCGCATAAATTTACTGTTATCCAACAACTTTGCATGAAGAAAATACCAAGTGGTCTAATTTTGAAAGTTGTTTTTTTCTGAAACGCCCGTGATCCAATTTACTTTGCTTTATTACACTTGCTTCAAAAACGATTATTCTTTAGCTAGTTTAATCTATATGAATGCAATTTCATCAAGTGCTTCGACCTTCTAGCTATGTAATATTTCTGTTGTATATTGTTATTGTCTAATGTAATTGTAATACTTTTTTCGCATCATTAACTGCCGCATACATAATTAAAAGCTGATGTCTGCAAACAGGTGTTAACATATAACAGGCATTCACGACATTTTATTAGTTATCCGTCTAGCTGAATTGATTGAAAATAAATGCAGCATGGAAGTAACAACTCATCATTCTATGATTAATCACCATTGGAGCACTTAGTTTTACAACTATCAGTTTGTGCAACTAATGTTTCTAAAAATGATAATGCAATATAAGCTAAAAGCGAGAACATCTTGTCCATTACACGAATTAGTTGAATCAATTAGCTAGTAATACCAGCTCAAGCATACAATTTATGTGATAAAATTCGTAAATGCTTATCAAGAATTGTTTGCACTGGCAGATTTCGTGTATTCCTTTTCGTCATATGCATATTTATCGATACAAACACACACTGGCAGTTGCGGATTGGTAGTTTTAACATAGATAATTGTATCAATGTTTGACAAATGGAATAACCACGATAACTGGTATCTAAAGTGGTGCTTTGTGCATTTCAACAATTGATTTTCCCTCAGGACTAATTTTTGACGAAAATTAAATCAATAATTACATGGAAATAGAACGACGCCTTTACAGCGGAAAGGCATAAATTAAATTGTGGAATTTAAAGACTCGTGTACATATAGAGATTAGCATTTAAATTTTCATAATTTTCTTCGTCATTTACACATTGAAGTGATTTCCTGTTTTATAAATATAGAAATTTGCTAAAATCAGAACTACCCACTAAGCATTTCTTTATGCTGTTTAATTTGAGCATAAACGCAGTGGGGAATATCTGCAGTTTCACTTTGGATTTATGTGTAAAATATTACGCAATTTGTAACAATTTGTTCAATCTTATAACGCGTGGATTTTGCATTTGTTAAGTAAACTTATTTAATGCAACTATGGATGACAAGACGGAGAATGGAAAACTATTATCGTATAAACTCACGGTTCTCATTCCGCGAGTTTTAATTCCATTGAAGAGTCTGCCAAGTGGCACAAAAACTGAAGATGAAGATTTAAACAATTTCGCGAGCGAAGTTAGCCAACGCTGTTTTGAACAGCTAGGTCGCGAGACGTTTTTGCCAACGTCGCGCGGTGAAGCATTTATAGACGGCAATTTTGATCAGTTTGAAGAGCGTTATCTGCGCCATTCGGAATATGCAATTATTCTGGTCTCACAAAAATGTGGCCAATGCTTCATGAAATTCTATCCACGCCTCTTAGTCTTTCTGACACGACGACCAAGCTGGAGAGTTCGCATTATTTTGGTCTTTCTTGGCGACGTAGTGTTGGACAGTGCATTTGACGAAACCATTGTAGAAAATCCTCCAGTTCAATTTAAGGGAAACGCATTTCCCGAATGGTTGACTGATGATATTGCATGGATAAAACTTTTTGGTCTCTTCAATGGTGAGTTAATATTGTTTCTCAACCCGAAATCTTTCCACTGGTAAGGAATATTATTTCTTTTATTTAATTATAAAATTGTACGTGTGAAAATAATATCCTTTGTTTTGCTGCACATTCTTTTATCCAATAAACCAAGCTTTGCCGCCAAGTAACACAGATACAAGTATTAATTTTGCCTTTGAGAGGAATATATATCACCAGTGAACCTGTTATAAATCCTTGTGACTCAAAATGAATATATTCGACATTCTTGTTTCTCTTAATGTTGCCGAGATCTATCGCAGCGATCCGGGTATCAAGGGCTAACATCCTTTGAGTTAAAACGACCAAAAATTACACCAGCTATCATTTGTATTGAAGGAGAAATAACCTAATCAAATACACTGTGAGCTAGGATCTGCATATTCAGGTACACAATTGATCCCCGTTGTTTTACATAGTTTAGCATAAAACTTTCAGACAATTTTAGACCTCTTCCTACAGAAATCAAAATTTAATAATTGTAACTATTGCAAATTTCTTTACATTAAGTTGTGAAAAGGTTTTCAACATTAGAAGTCCCTTGTTGTTACATGCAAAAAATTCCCAAAACAATGCTTAATTGTTACATACATTAACGTAATCTAAATTTATGATTACATATATCTTGAATCTTTAATGCGATAATTGCAGAAATGAGCTTATACTCAATCTAAATTAACAATTATATATTTTGCCGCAAATCATTGTTTTGTTAAAGATTATTTTTCATCCATTAGTAAGTTGAATATCGCATTAAAAGTGAGGTGATTTAAGTAAGAGTTTACATGAAATCGCCAACAATTGCATTTTTGAAGCAATAAATAAATAGTTGTTACCACATACCACAAATCCAATGAACGTTTAACTATATAAACATTCAGTTCAATGACACCTTTCCAGATAACGTTGTGTCTGTTCTATAATGTAGAATAGAATGTGATTCGTTGGAAAATTAGGTCTAAACAGATGTCCCATAGGATCCACGTAAAGGAAAAGCTAACCAAAAACATGAGTTTGCATATAGTTGAAATTTTTAGGTAGCGTGCGGCAAGATGGCTCATTCGTTTGACTCACAGATTCTGAAACAGACGTGCCCAGGTTTGAGCCCTGTCCGCGGCAAATTCTGGACAGTACGTGAAGAGTTCTCAATAAGGAAAAAACCGGTCTATTAGATGAATAACCTTTTGTACGTTATGCCATTACTTATTTACTGTGTAAATATATATATATATATATATATATATATATAATATATATATATATATATATACCTTATGTAAGTAGTGCTTTATCAAGTTTACAACATTGATTTTAAAAATATCCCAGGTTCTCTGTTTTAACTGAATTAAAGGACGCATCCTGTGAAGTTCTCCAGACGAAGTGCTTCATTAGTTATACTGATAATACTAAAATAACTATCTATAATCAAAGAGTACTTTACAGAAGTTATATCAGCAAATTCGCTCTTTTTCTCATGAGATTGCTAAGACACAGTTACCAAACATTTTTCAAATAGTCTTACTAGTGAAATATCGCGAAGTGACTGTTAGTTGACCGTTGGATGGGAAATCAATTCCATACAATTTTTCGAACACGAAATGTTCCGGTCACAATCTTAACTTGTATGTATAACATAGCGTATTCTGTTTTTGTTGTTGAAATTTTAGGTTCTTTGATTTATTTACTTTGGGGCTTGGATTAAGGTAAAAATGGTTAATAATTACTAAACCAATTTGTTCCTTTGTATTTGCGAGAACTGAACAAGAAATCCAATCACACGTAAATGCGTTTTGCTTATGCATATTTTCTCTGTTTAAACAGCCGCTAATAATTGAAAAAAAGCTTAAGGAATCAATAAAAAGAATGTAAACCGCTTCGCCATTAAACCTAATATAAAATTCGACGAGGAAATTAATATTGAAAAACCGCCGCGCAATATGCAAGTTGCATATAAAATGCAGTGTCAAGGCAGTAATGTGTAAAATATAATTAGAATGACTTAGCTTAGTAAGTTATAAGTATTTCTACTTCTATGATCGCATCGCAATACAAGATAAAATTTAGGCAAACAGCCAAACGCAATTTAAAAAGAGAAGCTCTTTGGTTTCAATATGAAAATATGGTCAGAATATATTAATAATGCAACAATGAGAAAATGCAAAAATTTAAGTATGTTTGTTTTACGAGTGTGTCATGTTTTCCTCCATAACATTTTAGAATCGATATATATATATATATATATCGTATAAAAGTTATGTCATATTATAAAAAGCACGACATTATTTATTTTAGAATTTGTTCCTTTCAAGGATACGCATACTTAATACACAAATATTTCTTTTCTGACAAATTATGTAGTTTTATAAAAGCAAAAACTTTAATTTTGTATAAAATGATAAACGCTATTTATAATTTCATATCATGGTATCGTCTATATTAGAAAATCCATGGATTATAAACTACCGAGGCTAATACGTACATGCAACTAATGTACAGACCCTGCGGTCAAAATCATACAGCTCAATTAGAAAGCCCTATTTTCGGTTAATTTGAACTATTTGTGCAAAGACAATATGGCTGTGAGTTATAAACTTAACGTGTTCATTTCAGCTTATTAACGAGGAAGTAAAAAAATGTGATAATATCTCGAAAGAATCCAAATAGCGCGTTGTCACACAGAATTCTTCTATCTAGTTTTAAAAACAATAAAACACGCACAAATATTTAAATAATGTTTGTTGCGGAGAACTAATTTATATGAAAGTATGTATTAGGTGTTGCGAACCTAGTAACAAATAAGTTCAGTTGTGACCAGAAGGATAAACCAAAGGCAGCATGAACAGAAAGTATAATCTCATGCACATTCGTTTTGTGCTTACTGGTGACTCATCAGTAAGAGCGGTATTACGTCTTTCAACCACTATATATTTGGGTTAAGAATTTGGGATCATAGGACGGTACAATCTCCTAGACGAATATGTAAACCTGCAATAGTGAAGCTAACATAATATATAGTCTACGACAATGCGACTTCAACGCTAACTCACACAATATAATATATATACCGAGTCTGTAAAGGATGCTAAAACTATGGCTATTGTGTTAGTAACCGATGCCAACATTATTGTACCAAAAAGGTACTTGGTACTAACACTATGGTTTCCGAGTCGGTACATGGTACCAACATAATGGATACCATTTTATGCTATAGTTCACCGAAATTGTGAATTACAACAATTTATGAACACCTGTTTCTCCTGTAAATCGATACACGAAAATAGCTCAGAAATTCGTATGTATACCTATTTTTGTGGCTCTATACAATTAGCATGCAATAAGTCATTTAGGAACAGAAAGCCAAACCATGTGCAATATTTATGCGAAGTGTAATACTGCTGATGCATGAGCTCGGTGTTTGGAGGTTACTAACAAAAGGAATTGGCCGTAAAGTCCCGAAATCAAGGTGTAGAGAAACAAGCATTGTCGCAAAATCGGATAAATCAATGTCATATTCGTTTGATAATGAAAAAGATTATAAGCTACTTAAACACAGGAGTAACGTAAAATTGGCATTTATCAAAGTATAAAATAATCATATATGCCATTTATGTAAATATAAAGTTATATATAAACATTACACATAGCACACTCAAATATGAGCAGACCTATCCATACCTATGGATATATATATGTATATATATATATATATATAGTGAACGATGTAAACAGTGCTTTGAGCGTACATTTTATTTCTATGCGACTTTTCAAAAAATACTTGAAATGCAACTTCATTTCTAATTCGAATTGAAATCTTTTTAAAATTTAGTGAGAATGTTGCGTTATTTAGCTTATCATATATTCATTATAAAGTGGCGCCCGCAAAAGATTATTACAATTTTTTGTTCCAACGTATTAATGAGCTCGTTTATTTAGTTTCAAGAAATTATACCAAATCAATCCAGACTTTTTAAATATTATTTTCACGGGAGTTTTGGCATAATGCCTTCTTACTATCTGCAGTTTTCTATCAAATGATTTGTGAAGTTATATTGTACTTCTCATTTCTATATCGATATTGCATACACGCCTTCATTATGATCTTTACTTTAACCAAGTTTTAGTTTTTTTTGACAAAATATTTATATTATAATTCTGTTGTTATATTGTAATTTGATATCTCATGCCAAGTTGACATTGTCTATTGTCAAGCAAGAGATTTGGATTTGCCAGTTTTTAGTTTAGCTGGATTGCGATGCCAAACCGACTCAATCCTATGTAAAGAATAAAAAAGCGTAAGTAGGTATATAACCTCAAATTGTAGATAATGCAAGATTTAGTTTCTGCAGTGGATGATTAGCAAGACTCCTAAAAATATGGCTCCCCGTTTAAAAACCCTCTCGGAGCAATTCTGTTATGTACCAAACTAGTGTTCGATAAGGATATAACCGGACAGTCTGTTTAATGAAATTCGCTTTATAACATTCGATTATGTCTTTAAGTAATATAAATAAAATAAAATTCTTGTGATACACTATAATTTACCATATATATATATATATATGTTTCATTGAATAATATCCATTACGAAGGTTTTCAGTACAAAAACGCATTTTATCCGCGCATTCGTAGTTTCCACTCTACAGTGTTTATTGCTACATTGGTGAGTTCGAATAAAACTGTATAAGATGAACTAAAACGTATCAAGAATGAAAATGTAGAACTTTTTATAGCCATTTAGGAATTAGAAGAAGTAAAAATGTCAGTAGAAACTAAAGCATGAACAAAATGAGTATGTACATATGTAGGGCGATCTATGGTGTATGTTGTATTTTGAAAATGAAGAAAATTTCAAATAGATAATTTCATGAGATAGGTGGTTTTATCAATATTCGGAAAAAAATACAGATGGCATTTTTCAATTTCATAGATAAAGTTTTGCCCGCGAATAAGAGAGATTTTATTAAATTTTGGAGGAGATCTCGAAAGTTGGGATAATTGCATTTTACCGCGGGAACAATAGATTGTAGAAAAATAGGTTACGTGAAATTTTAACGCAAAAGGGCTTTGATTAATATATGGAAATACACGTTAAAAGCCTTTCCATGATTTCAGTCTTTAAATCTGTAAATTGACTAGAGATGAAGCGAGGAGTCTGGGGTTAGCATAAATTATGCAGATGAGAGAAAAAATACAATTCTTTAGAAGTTATTGTGATATCTCAATTCCGATTGTTTCGAAGAATTTTCGTTTTCGCAAGCTATTCGAAGTTTTAACTTTCTTCAAACATCCTAGCCACAATGGAACAAAAAAGAGAACAACATTGCGGACCTCTGTGCAGTCCACTTCACGCAACGTTAAGTCATATACGAAATTACATTATTTGGTTAGCCTTTCTACAAGTGGAAATTATTTGATCTATCTTCAGATGTGAAGTACAAACTAGTCACCCCCGATCTGTTATTATACAAAAGACACCATGCTACTTGAGGAAGATATGCTAAATTAAATTCTAATGTATTCAGTAACAAATAAAAATTGTATTGGTTAACAGGGATAATTCATCCAGTAGACCGGTTTGGTACTTGTTGTGAAAACTTCAAGTACATTTCAGAATTTGACTGGGTTCAAATTCAAACCGGAGCTCATTTCTTTCACAATCGGAAACTATAAAAATCGATAAGATTATGCAAAGTGGTCCTTATGAGATTCTATCATAAACAATAGCTAAACAAAAAGACATATGTCAGAGCCGCAGTCTGGGAATTAAACGTGAATGGGTTCGAGCCCCCCAAATCCTGGTCATCACTAGAAAAGTTCTCAATATGGACGAAAACAGTCTACAGGAGGAATTTCCTTTGTAATGTGATGCAATTTTTTAAACTGACAACGCACACATACACACACAAATATATGTGTTCATGTGTGTTTATAATTATTGTTTTCATTATGAAAATTGGTCTAGCATTCTTATTCTCAGCAAACCGAGGTTTGTCGTATTGTTTAATATTCAAAACTATTAACTGAATTAAATTTTTATGTAATCATAAATTATGTCTGTTTAGAACAATTTTTATGAATAAAAGGTATAAGAATAGTGATTATATTTCTCTTGATCAGTCTATGCTTGGTCAAAGACAAATATACTAATATGACTGAATCATCTAGATGTAAGCTTTCGGTACGATAGATTGTAAACTCAATATAGAATAAGAAAGACCGTTTGAATCATTTTAAATTATAACCATCATGAATTGGAGTGGCAACGCTTGGCACTTAACTTAAGCACAAACTTGAATGTGTCCTTAAGTGATGTGGAATTACGTCTTAACATCATTTTCCCGTTAATTCTTAGATAAAGGCAAACATTTTAATGACCTGTTTGAAAATTTTAAGAATTCATGGCATAGGTCTGAGTAAGTTTCTCAATTCGCCAAGCTCTTCGCAAAAGATAAAAATATATAGCAGATATTTTTTTAATGGAATCTTATTTGTCGGAGGATGTTAGGCAAGCAACTTTCACTGTTTTTTGGACAATCACCTTGTGCTTGTCACATTTTATTATTTATATCTAAATGGTTGTTTACTAATGAGATATTTTTTATAATTAAAATAAAAAAGACTTGTGCGAACCTTTATTGGTGTATGCAGTTATAGGTTGTATAATAAGGTTAACATTTTCGCCTTTTATAATTCCGTGGAAAAGCATTGGAAATTTTAAATCTTTATTTTCAAGAAATCGATAAACCAGCAGAATGTTAACAAAATTTGTTACCACCGCCCACGCCATCAATTGTAGATTAGGCGTTCGAGAAATCACTGCTATCCATTCTTAGGTAATTATTTAGAACAGCGTGTCCCCTTTTAATGGCATATATCGCTTTTTGGTTTGGCTGGGCTTTATTGCATTTAATGTCATTTTTTATGTTTAATGCTTGCATGCACAAGCAATTGGATGTACGCGTTTTCTAAGTACACATTTTCAACACCGCCACATTTTGACATTGAAATTCAACTGAACGAAATTTCGTTATTTTGTCGGATAAATGAAGTAGCATTATTCTCTTTTGGGAAATCGGGACAGGGCTTTGGTAGTATATGTTTTGTCTAGTTTATGACTGATTTACTTTAAACCAAAACATCTTCCTGCCTCAATAGCTGTACGCCCCGGAAAAACAAGGCAATATACCGAGGGCCTTCAAGCTCACAAGTACATCGAATATGATTTGCCATGTTGTTAAATCATTCAACATGTTATTTATTCAGCTGTCTTCTTTTATGATGATGGAGGTGACAGTATTAAGCAGAAGTGGATGAAGCATTGATGATTCCAGGTAGGTCATGTAAGCATCTGCTGATAGACTTCAAAAATGATTAGCCATAGTTGCTTCAACAATTTTCGTGAAATACTGATCAGTGAATTTGATTTTAACACCTTTAGGGCACATATTGATTTGTAAAGTAGATGACGTAAAGGTGTGGGAAATGACGGGCGGTACCTATCAATGAATGTACAGTGTAAATCAGCGTTTCTATTAACAGGGCTGCTTATAAATCGATTTCTGACATCGAACAACATCATTTTATTACATTGTACTATTTTGCTATATTCACAAATAATAATTAACAGTGATCGAATATGGTTGACATTAAAATTTACAAGGGCTATAGGATTTTCTTGTGTTTCTTGCCAGTTTTAGCTGTGAAGTGTTGATATTGACATAATTGGTCATATTGTGGGCAAACTGTTCGTTCCATTAGGTTTGTGTATATTCTGAATGTCTTATAATTGAGCACCGTTTATTCCGACTGGCTTTGCTTGTACAAGTCCACGTATGATGTTCTGAAAAGCATTATAGTTCGCATCTTGTGCTCGTTGTTGAATTACTTCAAACGAACATTAAATCACACGCCATATTATACCCTCGGTATTTTAAGATATCTTTATTTTGTAAGCATGATCTGGATTTCTGTTCAGTGAAAGAATATTTAAAATTTACTTCACGTTTACCTCATAATGTAAGCCTTTCTGTTTTTTAGAACTTTCTTGTTGTGCGAAATACGTTTCTCGTTACATACCATCATTATTTTAAGTAGAACCCTATTTAATGGAATAAATATTTGTTCTATTTTAAAGCACTCTCTGTAAAATTTTGGCAAGATTGTATTCAGCAAATTATTAGGTAAAATATTTTTGTCAACTTAATTAGAAAAATTCTTAATTCAGAATTTAAAAACTTGCACTAAATATTAACTCTTATTTTTGACAGTCGTTTGTTTCTTTTTTTGATTCGTCTGATTCTGATGGTCCGCCGTTATGGAATAATAGGGAGAAGCTAAATGGCGAAGAATGTTACCCTAGATTTCCAAAAATAAGCTTGAACTATTTTCCCAATGGATTTTATTATCAAGTGACTATGGTATTGGATAAACTTGCACAATCACTCAACTGAAAATAGCCATCGTTATCGAATTCTGGAAAGAGATATAAATTTTTTGGATAGAAGATATGCATATAAAATTTTCTGGCTATATTTTAAGTTTTACGCTGCTTCTAGACTCCTGCAGATTTACGTGTTAGGTAATATGTCATCAAACTGAGTTATAAATTAGTAAATTTAGTTTTCCTTGATAATGCCTAATGAAGATTGAAGCGTGTCAGTATTTGGGAATAAATCTATTTTTATTAGATTAAATAAATAATGACTTGATATGAGATATTGTTGTATTACTGTAATCCTCGAATCTTTTTTAATTATCCATCAACAAACTCTCAGTATTCCATTGTATTCGTTGTATTTTAGTCTGCGGTTTTATAGCTCTTTCACTTATCGATTTTTTTTAAAACTTAACATTTTTCCAAGGCAATTAAGTAAGAATATCTATTTGCCAAGATAGTTACGCAGGTACATTTGAATTTGTAATTACATAAATAATAAAACCAATGTTTTTAATGTCAGTATAATGCTTTTCAAAGGATTGGGTTATGCCTTTGTCGAACAAAATAAACGCATTATTTCTTTAGGTTTTCTCTGAAAAATTATTTGACCAATTCTTCGGTTCGTTGATTTATTAAAAATTATGACATTAGCGATAACTAAAAAAATATCAGCCCGCTATAAAAAACGAAATAGCAGTATTGTCAATTGTCCTATATTAAGCATTTAATTAAATTAATTAAAAGGAAAAAAAGAACATTATTTTCATGAAAAAATTTAAGTAAGGTAGACTTGAACGATCTCTGACATCTTCTTCGCACCACTAATCCAACAGAGAGATATATATATATATATATATATATATATAATAATTTGAAATGGGACTTGGATCTGCGTGTGTTAGTAGGCATGAGTGGAGTTGAAGTTAATACGCCATTATTCGTGTTTCGTTCGCGCAAATTCCAAACAGAAATGGACGAGCTACAAAAAAACAAAACATTTCATCTGATTAAATCGCCTTTGCTAACTGAGTTTGAATTTAAACTAATAATATGCATGTAATCTAAATCCTGCCATTTGAATTCAGATCAATATAATTTATCCAAGTGTCACGGTGTCCGTCATATAATGACAGATCCGCAGTAGTTGGCTAGAATTTCAGGTATTTAACTTGTCCAATTATTCAGCCTGAATGAAAGGATAATCAGGAAGTATAAGATGGTTAATTACTTCAAATTGCGTGTAGAATTCAACACGTATGACGCAGTGGCTAGAGTCACAGATTCCGATGCAAATGTGCCCAAGTACGAGTTTCGTACCGCGGCAAATTCTGTATCATATTTGCTGAGTTCATAATAAGGACGATACCGGTACACTTATAATGAGACTAGAGTTTATATCAAGAAAGCAACGTTTATTTGATATTTGTTGTCACCACTTGCGCAGCAAATATTCGTTTAATTCAATAACATTTCCCTAGGTTGTGTGGTGTCTGTTCTATAATGACAGATTGGGATTTGTTCGTTGAAACCTGAAGTCTAAATAGATACTGTATGAGCTCCACCTAAGGGCAAGACTGACTAAGATACATTCGATTATATGAAACTAAAATCTGTGTGTGGTGCGAAGCAGGGTTGCTCAATGGTTAGAGAAACAGAATTAGATCCAGACGTGTTCAGGTTCGAGCCAATTTGCGGAAAATTCTGGACAGTTTGTGATGAGATCCCAGAAAGGACGAAACAGGGCCACTGAATGGATGGTCTTTTCTATACTATACAATGCTTGGTTTATACTGACAAATTTATATGTATATATATACATAATCATATAGGTGCTTGATTCAAGATGGTTACTTTGATTCAGATTTTTTATTCTCCCATAGATTCAATGTTGGTTTACAACGGAAGCTTGTTGAACATTCAATCCATCAAAAGAAAAAATGAACAGATCTCATACATCATTCCAAAGTACAATGCGAATGACCCCTGAGCGCCCACAGACACACAAAAAGCCATTTATGCAAATGCGCTTACAAATCAATGCGCAGTAAATGACAAGCAACAATTAGAAGTAAAACCGAAAGACCGACTATTTTCATCCTTTTTATCCAATGAAATCCAAGGATGTATGCAAACGAAAGATTGCAAAATGTTTCTTAGTATACTCAAAATCAAATGGTCATTATCCACTGGGATATAAAATGTTATTTCTCTTCTTTACCCTGCCCCCATAATTAAATCTGCTTTCTACTTGACGGCAAACGGACTGTCGATAAGGGCATAAATAAATAAATAAATATATATATGTATATATATATATATTATATATATATATATATATATATATATATATATATATATATATATATGTAGCAATCACACCTTCTCATAGTAATGTTTTTGCCTCAGTTGCGGTTGCTACTGAACATGTCTAACGTAGTCTAAAACAGCGCAGCCTCTTCGCGATCTTTTAATAATGCTTTCACAAACATAAAATTTGTAGTTTATTGACAATCTGTGGTATTTAAACAATGTTAAATAATAAACATGGAAGAGAACGATTAATAAACACGGAGTGTCACAGCGAATCACCTAAAGCACATGTGATGTAATACACCGTAAGAGTCAGAATATGTTGAGCTTACTGTGTAAAAATGAACTTAGAATTAATACAGCAATATTCTAGTAAATTAACGCAAATAATATATTTGGTGAAATTATACTCTACTTACGTGCAATTAATACAGATTATGACACATTGATGTAATAGTCTGGAGTTTAATGAATAAATAATCATATACCCATATAAATCACTACTAAATAGTTCACATTCCTAAAGTAAAGTATAATTTAATTTAAACAAATTATATTCTGTCAAATACTAGTCATCTGGAAATATCGACTCGTTCCGAAATAACACCATTCGGAATTTCGTTTTTCTTTGTCTGCTAAATGCTTCGAGTGTGTGCACAATAAGTTCTGATTGTAAGAGTAGAGAAAATTAATTAAACCTAAGATAACTATCAACACACAAAAAAGTACTAAATCAGAAACTTCTGAAGTTGTGATAAAGAGCCGGAATGATATATATATATATATATATGACATATATATATATATATTTTATTAGGAAGATAAAATGTATTAATAATAAATTGGATAATGGCCATTTATTTCGAGACTAATAAACTTCACATTACTATCTTTCATTTATATAAATTCTGGGTTTTCACATGATTATATTGGTGGCAACTAGTCTGAAACGGTCTTACTTCTATTTCTGATTAGTAAGTTTATATGCGTATATGTCTATGTTTGTTTGTCTCTGTTTGCATGTAACTGAATTTCTTGCTGCGTTGCAAAGTGATGTCTGAAATCTAGTCATTCTTGTATTGATGGATTGAGAATTAACAGACATTATGCATTTTTTTGCTCTTACGAACACGATTCTTATTTTCCTGACTGTTGCCCTTCATTTCGCCTTGTTCCACAATTTTGTTCTGTCCATTTGGTAACAGCGCAGGGTTTTCGGATCGCTGTGTTGAATTCTCATATTATTTTGAAAAGGGCTGTCGCCGTATGTGTAGCTGCTTTTTCTTCTTCAGTTCTTTGCCAATCTAATCGAATGTTTGTTGAATCTGATCAAGGTGGTGTTTGGCACTGCCTGCAAAATCAGAACAATTTTAATGAATATATATGAAGCCCTTTATCTGAAACAACAAACACCTAGCCTACACATTCAAAAGTTTTATCGACTGGCTAAGAATAAAACCCCCAAAGAAGAATTTACTAGCACCCCGGTGAAACAAAAAGACAACACTTGAGAAAATAACTCTCCCATACATAACAGCCAACAATACGAAAAATTGTTTAACTCTAAATTCATCAGTACAAGAATGACCAGAACTCAGACATCACTTTGAAATACAGCAAGAAAGATATTTACAGGAAAACAGACAAATACGCATGATTACTCACTAGTCTGCCCAAACAAGAAATAGAAGTAAAACCGAGTCATACTATTTGCCACCCACATAATCAAATGGAAACTTTGGATATATATATATATAAATGGAACTATCAAAGAGGAGATTATAGTCGAGATACAAGGTTATTATCCATTTTTTCTTAACAAGAAATATACTGGGTAATATTCGATGTAAATGAACATATTAAACCAATATAGAGTATATATATATATATATATATATATATATATACCAAGCGAAAATAGCAATCTTGCGCAGCGGGGTGAAACGATCAACTATACTGGGAAATATAGCACTTGTACATGTAACAGTGAACAATTTGCACAAATGGCTAACTCTCAAGATACCAAAACAATAATGACAAGATCTCAGACATCACTTCGCAATACTGCGAGAATGTCCTTTACATACAAACACGCATACACAACACAAACACAAACGCATACACACTCATCAACTAGTCAAAACAAGAAACAACAGTAATAACGAGTCAGATTTGTTACCAATAGCATAATCAATTGAAAACCCAAAAAGTATAAATATGTATGATTGTATAAGAGATGTTTAGTATTCCATGATATAAGTATATACAAGTATATATATATATTGTAGAGAAAGTTTATCAGGTCAAACTACAACCAAAATTGATTTGGCTTAAAGCATGTTTGAGAAAAATGTAAGAATATAACTGAATGTTTTTTGAAACTCGCGGCATCGATAGCGCATTAGATGAGTTACAAGACTCTGGGGTAGATGGGTCACAGTTCGAATCTGGCCATGCAAAATTTGTTAAGCGCATGATGGGTGCCCAGTAAGAACAAAACCGGTTAAATTGGGTAATTGCATTTTATACATTATTTAATTTCTTCTGACAACATATATTTGACAAAATCTTGCGACAATACTTTAATTCAATGTATGGATACAGTTTTGATTTTGTGTAAGATTACTAAGCCTACCATCGCATAAACATGTTTTCAGCCATATTTATACAACTAGGCAGAAAATTCTTAAAAAATTAACAAATAAAGTTATTATTATCAGAGATTTTACACCAGTGGAACAAAAAATTTCAATAACCTCTTATAGAAAGGCAAAGTCAACTAATTTCATTTGAGGAGGTTCCATTAAAATGAAAACCCGTTTAAATTGTATCGCATCCAATTGAACTACGTAAAGGTTATCCTCAGTATCTTTTCAATTCAGGCTAATTTTCGATGTGTACTAAAACAACAAACACATAGATGTCCGTTCCAATTAGTATGGCATGATGGTTAGAGTGTTTTACCAAATAGCTCCACTGCCAGCTCGATTTTTCATTGTTGGTTGGAGACTCGGAAGGCCTCGCAAAGTAAAAACCAGCAAACTGGTGATGGGATCGTCTTTTCGCGATTTCATTCCTCTCAACACACCGTAAAATTGACTTACAATTGAAGAAGCACTGTGATTAGTAACTAAATGGATTAATTCATTCAAACACGTGGTTCTGTGTACTGACCTATAGTTGTGCAATCTTCTGAAATCCCTCGTGCAGAAAATCTGTCTATTTATAATATTCTTTTCATACGCTAACGTAAAAAGACATTTAATCAGATTCTCCTCAGGTATCTACAGATTATATATATAGCATATATATATATATATATATATATATATAAATTAGAAGGGCAAACACTAACAACGAAGTGGATAATGGCCATTTATTTAGAGACTATTAAACCTTAATTTACAATCTTTCATTTATATACATCCTGGGTTTTCATTTGATTGTATATATTTATATATATGCTTATCGTAGAAAAAAAAAGAAAATTCAAATAGGATAGAGTTTGAAATAATAAATCGACCAATCATTTGCGTACATCATCTCTGTTACGGGCTCTTTGCACGAACGTGAATAATTTCTTTCTTAAACCACAATAAAGTGTGCGTGCACTGAAAGCTACACAAACTGCATGTATCGGTATTGAAATCAATGTGTGTACGCCTATTTAGAAAGAAAAATAAGTTAGGTAGACGCAGTCTGTTTAGCTAAAATTCATGCAAAAAGATTTTTTGTTAACATCATTCAAAATGAATTACTTTGCGCGTGTCAATTGACCTTCTCCACCCAGAGTTTTTTCTATTTAACTAATAAATTTGCTGATGATGTCGAAATTCAGCTTCGAATGCAGATAAAAAATGGTGCTACACTGAACGAGCGACAGATTTAACAATATTTCAATACTAACTTATTTATTCTAGTAAATAATTGATTTTATTCGAAAAAATAGTTTGTAATTATCCAATATATATAGTTATCGCGCTTTAAGAAGTCAGATTTGCACGGCGAACGCGCTGTTATCACGCCCTAAATTGCGCAATTTGTAATTTGTTGTCATAAGTTAATTCTAAATTATGTTGTCTTATAGGAAGACTTTTACTAACACAAACAGTGGCATATTTCCTCAGAGTGTTTCCTTCGTGTTGAAATAAAGTAGACTTTTAATAGAAGAAAATCCAATCCTCTACGTATAGCTAAATTTGTCAACTGGTTAAAGAAAAAATATTTAAACACTGTGATGGAATGAGCAAACAAAGTTTTTGCCCGAACTCATACATCGAGGAATATAAATTTTAAATGTAACCAAACAAATATGCCACCGAAATTCCATCAATGGACCACGAAAAATTAGAGGTTCTCTACGCTGTCTGTGTAACTGCAACGAATAATATACCGTTGAATTATCAAAGAGTCAACCAACTGGCCAAAAGATAAGGCTTCGATTACGCAATAAAGAATTTGTTCACATTTGGTGGTCGTGTCAGCTAGATGTAACATTATTTATGCTTTCCATGCTTACCAAACCAGACTTTTTTGGCTACATTTTATATACAATCACCAACGTTAAATTTTGCGTATTTTGCCGCATATATTTAAGTAATACTATTAATCAATTATAAATTGCGCGAGTGGTGATTACAATTACACAGTTTTCGTTTGGTAACTTGATTTTAACCCCAATCCAATTGTTTTTAAGATATTGAGCTTTCTACGAGACTAGAAGAAATATACCCTAGAAAAAAGGACAACAAAAAATAACATTCTGATTATATTTTTTCTACCGTGTGTTTGCACAATTTTAGCTTGCTGAAAAACCTTTTGCTTAACTGTTATCTCAGTTGGGTAATGTAATGGTTCTTATTACATATTCACAGGTCAAACTTTCGGCATAAAAATTCATTTGGAATCGCTAAACATCTTGTGCATCAATATGAACTATTCACTAAATATTAAAAGCACCAAAAAATCTCTACCAAAGGAATTCAACAAAAAAATTAAGCTTCAAACAAATTTTAAAGGTTTGCTCGAAGCCACTAAGCTAAATTTTCTGTCGAAAATGACTATACCGTCAGTGGTCCAGTGTAAATTATGATTAAAATACAAACAACACATCATTAATCGAAGAATCAATAGCGGGCGAATGTATAAATGACAAGATGCACAAAAGGAATTTCCCCGAGATTATGAGATGGATTTTTTTTAGAATAAGAGTCTTTGAAAATTCTGTTACGTATATTACAGAAAATTATGATATTTACTGACTAAATAATTTAAGACTGACAATTTGGACTTGTTAAAAGCACTTATAAATGCAATTTAAAGTGTAAATTCTGGTTTGTCCTTCGTCGAAACATGAATGTACGCGAGACTGATATTATTTGACAACTTTGTGCATATAGTTTAAAAATGGGACGACTGACTATATGTAATCCGGAAACTTAATTTAAATAATCTTTTAACCACCTGCAGACAAAGTCTCTGTATAATTTAACTCAACAGGTAAAAGTGTTTGTTTGCTGAGTGCGGTTTTTGAACCTGCATGATTTCCATTATTCTTCGAATAATAAACCATAAGATTTACATCTGAGCACAAATATGTGTGCACACATTTACATTTGTTTGAATATATAATCGCTAAATTTATAAACTTTTCTAAATTATGATGATAGGCGTTTATTTGGTTGTATTTTTAATCGGTGAAATCATTTTAGGCATAACTAGCAACCAAATTGAATATAAATTAGCGAGTTACAGAACATTCAGCAAAACATTACACGAGTATATTCAGAAACAAGTATGTTTTACAATCCGAAAAATAAAAAAAGCATTTAATTTACCAACGATTTTCTTTTGTAATTTCATTACTTACTGTAATAGTTCGGCAATAATCCGATTGGTCCAATCAGCATCCAGCATACGGTGACTATCTGATAAAAAAATTATCAATCTGACTATTATGGTGGTACTTGTGCAAGTATTGAACCAACGTAAAAATTCGTGGATATGTTAAACTTGATGATGTTACTGCGCAAAAAAGAGCAACAACTTTGCGACACGTGCTATGAATAACTCTAGGTAGCCCTCACAAACGAGTAGAAGAGCAAAAGAATTAATTAGAATGCATGTTTTCGGCATCAAATATTTTTATTTATATGTAGCTAATAAAAAATTTTAATACGAAAAAGTTTTTAATCAACAAGGAAGCTCTGAATTTCACGTATTCATCCATTTCAAACAGAAACTTACATAGTGACACATATGCAGGTGACAGATTTTTCATTTAAATACCGTCTGCTTTGGATAACAGGTTAACAAAAATATTATTCATCTACATATAAATAATTTGACACAAAAATTGATTTTTCGACGTGCGCAATAGCGTTTTTACCTGAACTATGTTGTATATATCACATGGTTGTTTCAGGTTCAGCTAACCTTTGGAAATATTTTTTCACCTCTGATGCTAACGTTAGTTGGTCCACAATTTATCACAAATATAAGAATAAAAATAGAATATTTTGTTCGCATGAGACGTCGCGTATCATGCACTGATGACGGATATTAAAAAATTGTGCAGCCGACATTTCCAGTCAAGTTCAATGTATGCGAGACTGCTAGAAGTGAGAGCCGAATATCTAAATTTGATTTCCTTATATATTTAATGCGGTTTGATCCTCGATAGTCAGTTTGCCATCGTACTCTAATGATGATCATGGAAGGTCGAAACGCGTCAATGCGTTGCGGGTGGCGGTAGTTTTGTTATGTTCTTCGACGACTAGTTAAATACAATTGGATTGGTGTTTACTTCAAGTTCGCATACTTGATTTAAAGAATTATTACCAACACCCGCGCAATCAATTATTGTTAAATAAATATGAACGTATTACGGTTTTAAAATATTCCCACTTCTAAGTAAAAGGATCAATTTTAATATTTGTATTTTTTTTAGAAATTATTAATATAACTTGATACATTTAATTAGTCCTCATAGAATTAGGTGTCAGTCCGAATTTGCTATGGCCATCATAAGAAATCCCAGTGCCTTACGCGTTTCAATTTCATCGGCCTCTTAATATAAGGAGCCAGGTTTACACCACAAACTCACATTGCAGTTTGTCCAGTGTTGTTGGAGAAATTGATTATGCACAATAGTTGACTGCGTATAAATTCCGTTTATACTGACGAATAGTATTATTGATTAAAACGTATTACTATAATCAAGGTTGCCAACTTGATATTAACACATGACCCAATATTTGTCAGTAAAAATTAAAATAATTGTATAGTGTAGAAAAGGCAATTCATCCAGTAGACCGGTTTCCTTCTTATTGGGAACTTATCACGTACTGGCCACAATTTGCTGCGGACAGGGCTCGAACCCGGGCACGTCTGCTTTGGAATCTTTTTCCGAGGTTCGATCTCTGTGCGAGACAAATTCTGGTCAATACGTGATGAGTTCCCCATAAAAACGAAATCAGTCTACCGGATGAAGTTCCTTTTCTACACTGTACGATGCTTAGATTATACTGAAAATTGTATGTACTTAATGGGTGAGGTGTTTATATCAAATTCGCAACTTTGATTATTGTAATTGTTATCATCGCTCGCGACACAAATGTTCGATTGGTCGAAACGTATGCTTAAATAAAATCGTATCAAAGCTTTGACATGGTGTTTTTTTAAGTCATAAAAAATCTATTTGATGAATAATATGCCTTAAACGTTTGTGTGTATAAGTCGCAAATTTGCAGGCAAAAGTATTTTAACATTAGTCGACATTTGTGTTATGACTAGGTATGCTGTGTCAAATAAAGTATAAGTTATCTCAATTCCACTGTTAACTTATAGAATAGTCAAATATCGCTTGCACCAAATATCAGTAGAGGCGAAATGTTTAGTATATTTCTAATCTTAAACGGGTTTTTTCCTGCAAAAAAAACTTATTTTCGTATTCGAAAACATACCGACAACCTGCTGAGGCATATTCTTTTCGCGTTGCCAATGTTTTCCTTTGTGTTTTTCTAATTTTCCATGAAAAAATATATTATTTATAACTTCCAATACATATTCTACAAGTCATTCTCTGTAAATAATTACTTCTTTGTCAGCAAGTAAACAAACGTATGCTTCTCGTGTCAGTTATATGTTTGATGTGCAGAAATGTGCGCAAACATATAAAGCACTTCTGTCCAACTTTTAAGCAAAAATCTCCTACTTGAAATGTACTAACACAATTTCCCTTTGTCGGGCGCTAATCCAGCTTAACTTGCCCCGCTGCAAGAAATCAGATCTAAATAATGCGTTCAATTTCGACGGCTAGACAGGCATATATCGGCTATGTCATCATCATCGGTATTAGTTCAACTGTTGGTTAAACATTTTTACAACAGCGAATTGTTTAGGCAATCTTAAATCAAATCAAGTCAATCGTCTTTTCCAGTTCATTTTGTTCAGATAACTGTGTATGCGCTTGCATTTTTCTCTCAATTATTGTTTAATTGTTCCTCTCTATTGTTTGCGTTTGGTTTTGTGTGCGTGTGTGTGGGAATAAAAATTCTGCTTTCTTGCGCAAGCGCACAAATGATGATCGAAACAACGTTGATAGATTCATATTTCTGTTGTGTTGTTCATATTTAGTTCAACGCACATATAGGTAATATAAAGAATATCACATTCATCGAATTGTCCTTCGAAACGGAAGTCTTGAAGTTTGATAATTAGCCAGAAAATCATGTTCTTTGATTTGTCTTCGTCTATATGCATACCAGCATGAAATTTAAAAATTTTCTACAGAGATTTGGAAAACAAAGACTACAACACCAACATGACTTTTCAACCTAACCCTTTGGTTTAGATGCCAGCAAGTGGTGTAATTTGATACGGGCCGTGGGCTATTCCGATTTACCTTAACAAACACGATTTATGCAAAAAAATTTGCTCTTCGTGGTATGACAATCACATGATGTCATTTTTTGGACTGTTTTCATGCAAATATGTGATTACTGGAATAGGTTCATAGTAAACATCAGCCGAAATATGCATCACATTCGTGCATACTTACGTTCGGCTGCTTAAAATATATATGTTCAACCAGGATGTATAGCACATGCCTATTGTCGCCTTAATTTGGCTAAAAGTCCACATTTACCCTTCAGTTCTTTGCTAAATGATTAGTATTGTTTAATTGACAGATTCCACCTAGTTATTTCTGGATATTTTCGAATTTTAGTATATTGGTTTAGAAGATATGGTTTATATTTTCAGCATTTTTGTTCTTTTAATGTGGTTCATATTAGTTCTTCAACCAAAAACTTTATTTGTTTCTATGCTTTCGTTCAAATTTTCAATTTAATATGCGGTTGGGTGGGTATTTGGAAACCTAAAATTGTCAAAGTTACATTCTGATACGTGTGCTGATTTTGCTTAAATTTGAATTATTTTTCTTAGAAGAAACTTCAGTGAAATGAATAACATTGTGATTTCATTCGAATATTAAATGTATTGACCAAATTTTAAAAAAGAAAATAAATAGAAATTTTAGAAAACGCCTTAAAATGACAGGTAAAGACCCGCGTGAGTCAATCAAAGCAAAGACGGTAAAGAAGGTGCCAAATGTTGTTCATTAAATTTACCATTAAAATGATCGACAAAATTCTCGCAAACGGTTTCAATTTTGTGTCTCCTAATGAAAATGAACCAAGTTAGTCTGCAAGTAGAAGCGTTGCATATGAGTAAACCGTATATTTTAAATAAAGAATGACATAATAGTCGTGAGGGACACAACCACTTTTTAATGAAAAAAATAGACGAAATATATGATCAAAATTTATGATAAGTTGAGGAAAATCTCTATTTGAATCTATTACGTTATAACGAATGCAGACAAAAAAGAGACAGACATAACACTTAAAGAACAAAATAATTCGTATTTGCTTTAACGTAAGACGATAACAGACGGTCCCAGTCTAGCAAAGGACATTAAAAAAAGGAATTAACATATTTACAAGTGAATACAAAAAGCCTTTTATGGCCAAAATACTAAATGATATTAAAATCAATTATACTTTTCCAGTATATGTTTTATATATATATATATATATATATATATATATATATATATATATATATATATATATATATTTATATATATATACATAAATAAACGAAAGGCGTGAATACTTTATTGATATGAGCAACATGCCCCGCATTTAAAAATGTAAATTCTGTCCCTATGTGAGATTACTCCAAATACGTGAAACGCATTAAAATAGTCCATTCTAAACAAGTGAATGATAACCAATTTCATTTGCGGAACGCTATAAATTTAAATACGTATAAGAGACGCGCATTAAGCTCTATGCGGGAAAAACATTTTAGGGGAAAATTATAATTACGGAGCTAAGTTGTTAAATTCAAGCTGGATACAATAAACAGCTAGCGGCATAATAATCAGATTCCAAATTTTGTTAAACGTTCATTTATCATCTAATTTATACATAGCAGCAGACAATTTAGGCATTTTATTTGATAACAAATGCAGTGACATTCACAAAACGTAGTATAATGCTTTCAATGAGCTCCAATATCCTGTACGATAATTTAGAATATATACTGTATTTAAATGACTCTCGAAAAATATATATATATATATATATATATATATATATATATATATATATATATATATATATATGTGTGTGTGTGTGTGTGTGTGTGTGGTCAGTGTCGTCTAAATATTACATTAGGTATGCAAAGTCCATTAATCCAGTAGACCGTTCGTCATTAATAACTATTTAAATAATGAACAGAATTCGCTCTGGACGGGACTTGACCAGGCACACATTTGCTTTACTGTCCGCGACGCCACTCGAAATGCCTCCCTTGCTATATACTACACGACATTTGAAGCCATATACAGAATTATATTCTCTGGAGAGACATTTTTCAGATAGAAACTATTCGAAATATCTTTTAATCATTATTTTCAACCAGCCACTCACAATTTGCAATTTTACAGCAGACAGAATTTCAGATATATATTATGCTTTTAGCGGAGAGCTAGTATATATGCAATTATGTATTAGGTGTAGCGCACCTTGTCACAAATTAGATCAAATCGGATAAAAAGGATAAAACAAAATTAGCAGAAACCTCAGGTGTAATCTAAAGAGCCCAGTTGTGTCGTGCTTAATGGAGAATCATCGATAGTATCCGGTTTTACGTCCTATACCCACTGTATATTTGTGTAAGGAATGTGAAACTTTTGGATGGTAAAATCTACTATACGAATGTGTACACCAGCAATGGTGGAGGAAACTTCATATAAAATCTTCGACTATGCGACTTATAAGGAAACTCACTATATATAATGTATATACCAAGCATGTAAAGTGCAAATACACTATGATTGCTTAGTCGGACCATAGTTCGAAAACTATGGTTGCCGAGTTGATACATAGTCCCAACACAATGAAATTCGAGATATACTAACTTTCACCAAAATTGCGAATGACATTTACTTCTGCACACCTCTAACTCCAGAGTATCTATACACTCTGGAAAATTAATATTGATTTGGCGGCAAATGACAGTATGTCGTTACTATATATGTTGCTACTATAAAATAAGCAATGCATCAGTTAGCAAAAACAATTCATTCAGTAGAACAGTTTCTTCGTTATTGAGAATTATTCAAGTATTGCTAAGTATTTGCCGTGGATCGAACTATAACTGGGGTTGTGGACCGTATATCAATTATTCTCAAGTAGAGGCACCACACTGAAAAGAAAAAAATTTTTAAATGCAAATAATCTGCAGACCAGTTGCCATCTACTTGCATATTCCACAGTATTAGTCTATTTGATGAGTTCCACTTTCAATCATTTTAAGCTCATATGAATGAGTTGATGTTCATTGTCTGTTTTGTATTTGAGTATACCATTGTTTGTGTGTGGGGAGGGGCGAGTTCTCTTTCGACGCCTAACTTATGTCTGAGCTATGATAACACTTCGATTGATAAGTTGCATTGAATCTAGGAATTGCTTTTTAATTATGGCATATTCCATATCTTGTGAAGGATAAAATTTGATAAATTCTCGTATTTTGTGCTCACGTATCCCAGGCAACAACGCAGGTTTGTAGAAAGATGTATAATTCACTTTCTATTTGTAATGTCTAACAAGTTTTTAGGCGTACTACAGATTCATTCTGTAGGGTGCTCTTACTTCAACTTATTGTCAGTTCTGTTGAAAATTAATTAAGGGTGATAATATCAATAAGCGAGTTTGGTTGTACACCATAATATTATTGCTGGTTCAGTTAATTTGTGACCTGCCGAACACCTTCAATTTGTAACTGTTTCACTCATAATCCATTTTTATAATCATAGCAATTTATAAAACTGCCTCATAAAGAGGCTTATCATATATTAAGTTTGCTGCAAACTCGGTTCTAAAAGCAGGTTGCGTAATCGCTGATATCCCTTTTTTTTAGCAAATTCCAGGTCTTTTTTTCAGTGGAAAAACCTGTTGACATTTTTTATAATTTTTATTTTCTTATTTCCAAATTACGTGATTCTGCAAATGCTTAAAAATTGTAAAAAATAACGGACTTGACAAAAGATAACTGTTAATCGTTGACATATAATATAATGTTTAATTATTAGTTGAAGTTGATGTTAGCACTTTTAAAAGTTGCCCTTGTTATTCTTTTTAAGCTAGAATTTATTGATTTTATGTGAAAAATTCCCTATAAGGACGAAATCGGTCTACCGGATCCATTAAACAATTCTTAGTTTGAACTAATAATTTGATAAACAGATTGAGACTGGTAATTATATCAAAATAGAAACATTGATTTAAATAATTGCTATCACCAACAGCGCGTCCAATGATCATTAATTAATTGTATAAATGTTCATTACAAACTTTATTAAATATTGCCGCCTTCATATGCAGGAATACATTCTTAGATTCGATTATCAAAAAAAACAAAAGCTTATATAACTTAAAAATAATCTATACAAAAATTAAATATATATCGGTCTTAACTTCGGTATACTTATTTTTACAAAGACAAATAAAAAAATATTCACGTCACTATTTAATCAGTCAAAGTGTACGTACAACTGTGAAAATTGTATATAAGTAGAATGCAAAGTTAGAATAGTATGTTGAGATATAATTCAAATGAACTCTTGAAAGTTCTGAGTGCATAGCAAATTATTTGTTCATTAATATAATTAAACGAATATTGGTTGCGCGGGTGGTGATAGCATTTACTATAATCAAGGTTGCGAACTTGATATGAACAACGGACCCATTAAGATCATACATTTGTCTGAGTTTATAATGAGAAAGTTATGTGCTTGTGCCTTTTATGTTAGGAAATATGTCTCTCGCGCGGTAATTATGTACACATTCTTTTACAAATGAAACGCAGTTCAAAATTTTGCATTTTGTAGGTTTAAAACGACTTCATCACAATCTACCTGTTGCGTTTATGTAGTAATAACGTATAATATATCACTTTTAATCTTTATATAACACTGTATAAACAAAACCACCTTTTTCCATTAAAGAATCGTCATTTCACAATTTGTACCAAACTCAATTACAAAAGAACACATTAACAGTTTTTGCAATTCCTCACTAATAAAAAAATAACATTTCTCACTTTTAACTTTTCAGCTGTTTCTTTTAGATTTTTATGAAGAATTTTATGACGAAGCATTAAGTTTATATTTAAAAATTTTTATCTTTTATTATATAAATTTTGATTTTATCTTTGTACACCGCAGCCCTGAATAAAATTAAATAGAAAATTTATTGAACGTATTATAACAAAATATGGCAAATATTACATTCCTTTTGTTATTTATTACATTCCATTAAGACGTTTAATATTTCAATCGGCTATCTCGAAAAAAATGATTGATGCAATGGGATTTCAGCATATTTTTCTTATGTATTAATTTTTTAATCATGCAAAATTGCATTAGAACTTTACCGTTATATAAGCATATATGTATTTCTTAACATCAAAATTTGTTTTCTTGTTTTCCTTATTACTATGTTCTTTGAAAAATAAACACCGATGCATGATTATTTTTCAATCTGAAGTACAATAGATTTGCAATTATGTGCTTAAGTTGTTATTTTTGAAAGACCGTATGATTTTACATAAACCATAAATTTACCACACTTAGATATATTGCTCTCAGAAACGCATTTTTAGATCAATTTCGATAAAATCATTCCAACATCAGAACAACTTTGCGCTTCATATTACATGTCAAAATAGTATTGCGCATGACTAAATTTTCATAATATGACGAATGTACCGTCCTATTATTCCACATTTTTCTACCAAATATATAGTGGTTAAAGGGCGTAATACCGGCTCCTACTGATGAGTCGCCAGTAAGCACGAAACGAATGTGCATGAGATTATACTTTCCGTTCATGCTGCCTTTGGTTTATCCTTCTGGTCACAACTGAACTAATTTGTTACTAGGTTCGCAAAACCTAATATATACTTGCATATATATTAGTTCTTCGCAACAAACAGTATTTAAATACATGTAATTTCCCGGATCAGATTAAAATGTTTCTTGCATAAATTGCAAGGTAATCATCTACAAAGTGGTTTAATGCAGATATTTAATGCACCAATTTATTGGTCGATTCATTTGTTACCGTAATAAGGGTTCCTGACGTAAACATAGTTTCAGTTAATATTTTTTTAAAACGTTCTAATTAATCTTGTCATAGCATGCCATAAGTTTAAAAGATGTAATTGTAAATATTTCAAATCGGGTTTCTCGTAATGATAAATTTGATTTGATACATTTAGCAATAACGCAACATTTCTATGTTTTTTTAATAAGGAAAAAGTTAGTAATTATTGTGTAATGAGTTGCTTTTATGTGACAATATTAATTCATCAAAATTGTAATTGATATTGCAGAGAATATCGTCCAGAATCAATACTCGTATTGTCAAACAATATTGAAAATATGTTCTAAATCCTCAGCCACTAAATAAGGAATATAAGAAAGAAGCATAAAAGACTGAATAAAATTGATTACCTTATAATATATTTTGCAAATAATTACGTGAATTAAGTTATCTTCTGATTCTATGCAGTGATTTTTGAAAGGATCTCTTTGATTCCATGTAATACATATTTGGTTGTGTCATTACATGTCTTCATATGATAAATTTATAGATCAACTACGAAAATGTATACTGACAATTGATATAATCGCAAAATATGTATATAGCGTTTCATATATTTTGGCAGAATGCAGTTGAAATGGAAAAAAACATATCTCTATAAAATTATATGCACAAAACTTTATGCAGTTATATCAGTCAAAAAGTTATTTTGAAGTTATTTAACAAGAAAGCATGTGCGTTGCCAAATTGACATCAAGCACATATTTCTGGATATCGATTAATTATTGCAATTTCTCAAAAAAGTTACAGATATCTGCTGTGTATTTTGACATTGACATTTAGAAGCCGAAAACAAAAATAGTTTAATAGAATTTTTTCTTAATAAAATAATTTTAAAACATAATATAAAAAATAAATATTAAATTTTTAATATCACAAACTGCAAAATTGTATTATTTAAATTATTAAAATGATTATTTTTCGCATTTATTTTATAAATGTTGAAGAGAAACAGGGTTTACTTATACTAACCTGAGGAGAACTTTCGAGAATTTTGACAGTTTATTCAAATTTTTCTGCGCCTGAGTAATTTTTCAGACAATGTCAGGAGAAAAATAATAATTTAGTTGCAAATATTGAAAAACAGCTATTATGGCCAGGCAAATCGTACAAAATGTATTATTTACTTATTTTTATTAAAAAAATCTTTCGTTCCGAGTTTTATAATAACGGAAAAGAAAAATTTATATGGGGTGTAATTTTGGTGCAAGCGGAATTAAATTCTTATATTTCTTGTAACTTACAAATATCTTTGGAGAAAATAATCCAAAATATATTACAATTCGGCCAGCATATTTGGCGAAACCAAAATTTGTTGATAACATCCACAACAATATAGGAACGATCGCAATTTTCAGAATGAATCGGACTGGATTTCTGACTTAAGCCACTTTTTGAACGGGGGCTGTAGGCGTTACCATATACAAGTAACATTTCAAACTTTATAGTAAAATTAACACAAATGTTACATCGTAAATACAGAAGTTATAAATATGCCAAAAATGTTCTGAAGGCATGTTAAAACTTGACTCCGAGTTTTAATCACATGTTAGATATGTTTATAGAGGATGAAAAAAAATTTTTCTCACTTTATCAGAATGGACATTTTTCCCGAAAAAATGGCAATGCATTCAATTGCAAATTATTTGAAAAGAAATGCTTGCATGTGGTAAAATTATTAGTCAGTTACTTTCTTAATGTAAATATTATTGTATTAGTTGTCACTTTTTATAAAAATACAAACGGTTATATTAATTCCATTGACTTTAATAAGCCTAAAAATTTCAGCGGATAGCCCCTGATAAAAGGCATCCATTACATGTGCTACCGATATATCAATAAAATAAAATGAAATGTCTCAAACAAAAAATAAACCAATAAGGCCAGCTAATTTCTTCATTTGTCAATATTTTTCATAATATATATATATTTTACGTTGTCCATTATGTGGGGTAACACTAGACCTGCTTGAGGCATTTATTAACGGTTTTTTGGTTACTTTATTATTGATTATTACCAGATAAACGCATCTGCCACTCCGCGTGGTAAAAAATTTACGTTAAAGCAAACTGCGTAGATAAGTAAGACATAGAAAGAGGGTTAAAACCTGATAGTATTTTTAGTTTCTATTGGCGGATCGAAATAGAACAGAAAATGAATTTTAAGACAATTAAATTGTTATTTTTGGATTATTCTATGAAAGTCGAGTAGGTTTTATGGTTTAATTAACCGAACAGTGTAACTAAATCACAATTTCCTCATCAGGACAATCAAAGAATAGTATGAAATGCGAGCATATGTTTGGAAAGTATTTCAACCATAAAATAAATGCCAGGTCGGCATAATGAACTATTGGATTTGTTTTGTGTTCACAGGGAATTTTCGCGTGAGTGTGTGTAAGGCTGTTAAATCAGAGTTTTGACCAATTTATGGAGCATTTTCTCAGATTTATTACCTTTTTTATTTGGCGCAGTTAATTGACTTTGTGCCCTCTTCTGCTACCTTGACACTTTGCATGTTGTGCGGTGCACTTGCAAAATTTTGTATTTGTTTCTATTGAGCCTATTTATACACACACACATATATATATATATATATATATATATATATATATATATATATATATATATATATATATATATATATGAGAGTGTGTGTGTGGTGTCAGTATAAACTAAACATTGCATATATGAATATCAGCAATTAATTATTTAGGCCGGCTTCGTACAAAGTTGGGAACTCATCAAGATTTCACTAGAAGTTCTCTCAACCCATGCCCTAACGAAGGATTATTTGCTTTGAAGTCTTCAAACCTTTTACCGTGAAATCCCTTCTGCATAATACACGTAATTGTCAATTATATAACATTTTATGTTTTAGGTAGCTTTTCGTTGAGTTGAAACTTATTTGGCATTCTAAATCGATAACTAGCCATTACAGTCATTATAGAAGAGACAAAATGCAACCTATAGAATTAATACTATATTGAATTTGTTTGACCTGCTTTTTGATTATATATATATATATATATATATATAGTTTTCAATAAAATCTAATAATTCTATTGGTTGGCAAAGGAAATTAATCATGTAAATCTGTTTCGTCTTTACATGCCAGAATTTTTCCCAACCAAGTATCGAACTGTGGTGCATGGGCCTTGGAAAATTACACCTACCAAATAAACCAGATCTGCCATAAAACCCGAGGCCGAAAGCAACAACAAATAGCCTCCACCTCACCGAAATTAACACCAAAACCATTATTTAGAATAAAGGCTAAATTTTCGAGTACCGTGCGATATGTATGTTGCTGTAAATGATTGCCTGACGACAGAAAATGTGGTCCAATTCGAGGTCCACTCGGGGCAAAGCTGATAATAACTTGACTTGATTCCAATACGAACGTATATGATCTTTCTGGTGTATTGGATTTGATACTTCTTGCAAAAAGTCATAAACAAACAAAATACATACATACAACTTCATATTATATATATATATATATATATATATATATATATATATATATATATATATATATATATATATATATATATATATATATATATGGAAAATAAAACATGTCATGCATCAATATTTAAAAAAATATTTAAAAAATAATTTTGGGAATATTGAAATTACCAAATTAAGGATTAGAATAAGTTAGTTAATCCGCGTGTTCTTTTCAAAAACAAACGTTTTTTGTGAACTTTTTTCATAAAATGCGGAACGACGTTCATACATTCAAAATTGCGCGCATTAGTCCGGAATTAATTTGAGATTCATTGAAATAGGGTAATTGTTTATTCAACTTTCGGGAGTCAATGTCACTATGTTATGCTTATGATAATTAATTTACAATACAAATTATACTATTAATAATTCACTAATTTTATGGTGAATGCTATAATTTTTTAATAAATATTGTAGCTGGATAAATTCAATGGATGTGGTGTTTATCCTTGACACATTAATTTTATTTGAAGCATCGCATTTTTAATAGAGTTCATCTTCGAAAAACGCATAGAATTCAGGTTTCGATCTAGAAAGTATTTTGCACTACGTCGTTTTAATTATGTTTGGTTTCCATATACAAAGTACTATGAACTGAAAAAAATAAGTAATAAAAGTTTACCTAAACAATAAATTTGTTAACCATTTCATTAATTAAACAAGAATACATAATTCTATCAGTTAAAAATAATAACATAATGTGATTTAATGCAACGAAAATTTAAGTTTCTCAGATTTAATCATTTAATTTTGAACATGATTGCATTTAAATCAGAACTATTTATTAATCTTTCAACACAAAAGTAGTTTGTAGCCTCCGATGCTCAATTGATATATTGTTAACAAACTTAAACTCAATCATGTGAATCTATTTGAAATAACTACAAATATTTATTTTCTCTTATTTGTTAATGAAAATCGTTTGAAATTTTACACGTTCGTTTTATGTTTGTCTATACGCGGATGCCAGTTGCATGTTAAACACGAAACCAATGTTTTTAGATAATATTGGGCGTAAAAACATGTCTTTGCATTTCATCTTGTTTACATAATCATGTTCTGCATTAGTGTTAATAATTTCATGTAGCATTTAATCAAACAGTTTAATTAAACAGATTCATTTATTTCTTCGAACGTAAAGTGTAATTTTAGTCTACAAATTTATAAATCACGGTAATATTTCGGTCTAGTTAAGACTATTTTTCCGTTAAACAAGGTTTGATGGCGCGGGTAGTTTTATCAAATATTTTAACGATGTATTCTGTCTTTAGTGGAACATAAATAAAATTTGATGTTTTCAGTTGATTAGAAGAGGAATTTTTGTCAGCTGCACGTAATGAAGTTTTGCTAAAGGCTAAAAGTTTGTGATATATCCGGATCCTATGATTTAATGCCTAAGATTTGGCAGACTTTCCGTTCGTGATTAAGCACTAAGTATTTAAATTGACAATAATTGCACAAATGCCAAAAATTATATTAAATTCACTACTCACAATAAATTTCTATGCCAATTATAGAACTAAATTTATATATCGCCAATGAAAATTTGTTTTACATTCAAACAAAACACTGAAGATCTATTACCTTCCAATCTCAGTGATGTCATAATTAAATAACCTTATATTTTCCATCATCAGTCCTGCGTCTGATAGCGATTAGTAAAAATTAAAAATATTACGGTTATATACATTTGTTGCGGAGAACTAATATATATATATATATATATATATATATATATATATATATATATATATATATATATATATATATATATAACAATTGTGTAGTGGGTGTTGCATATCTAGAAAAAGTTTAGTTCAAATAGAACAAGAAGGAAAAACGAAAGTCAGAGATGAACTCAGGTATAGTCTTATTTACACATGCGTTTTTGTGTAAACTAGCGACTCATCAGTAGAAGCCAGTAATTGCGCCCAATACCACTATATATATATATATATATATATATATATATATATATATATATATATATATATATATTTCGATGATGTGTTGCGCAATAGCAGACGTGTATTCACCATTTGATTTAAAACAGGCGTTCAAGTTGCAATGTTCTCTAATTCGAGTAATTAACCGTCTGGTCGATCGGCCTACGTAAGTTGATCGACAACTTGCGCATGTATATTGGTAAATAATATTTGATATCGACATTAACGGCTGTTTCTCTTTGATTGCTGGTAAAGGCAAGTGTGTTACCCTAAATAACACTCGTAGTTTGGCTGAATTAAATGTGCGTGTTAATGCTGCTTCAACTTTCTTTTGTGCCATTCGGGAAACTGCATCCCTCTTAAATGGGATGTTTAGGTAGACTGTTTTCTTTTCTGGCCCATAATACGTCTGTTTCTGGTTAACACCCCTTTTAATAATTGATTCAATTAATTGTCTGGGATAGCCATTAGACATTAAATCGTTAATTGCTTTATTATATTCATTTTCTTTAGAATCTTGACTAACCAACCTGTCAATTCTTGAAAAGCAACCACGAACTGTTGATAATTTATACTGAAATGGCACAAAACTGCTGTAATGCAAATACTGTGCAGACCATGTTGGTTTATGGTAAATTGTTCTGTTTAATTTACCATTAGTTTCTTTCTTTAATAGTACATCTAGGAAAGGCAGACAGTCATCTTTCTCGTGCTCTGATGTGAAGCCGATATTCTTATGTGCTTTGTTGAAACATTGAAACAATGTTTGGGATTGCGACCTGTTCTTAAGTACAAGACATATATCATCCACGTACCGTATATATTGAGAACATTTACTTATGTCACTATTTAATGATGTATTTTCTAGGTGCCCTAGAAAAATCTCAGCCAACACTGGAGATAAGGGGCTTCCCATTGCGACACCATCAGTCTGTTTGTAGATGCTTCCATTAAAACGAAATCGTACGTCTTTCGTGCATAATAAGATAAGCTTGCGTAGAGTTTGACCTGGCACCGGCGATGGTAATATATCGTGTTCTACCGCTTTGACTATAATGTCAATGGTTTCATCAATTGGAACATTTGTAAACAAAGACGTAACATCAAAAGATACCATAATCTTGTTTTTAACATTTATATCTTGAATTTTGTTTACAAACTCAAACGAATCGACAACCGAATGATTACCTAGTAGTTTACGTAATGGTTCAAGTAAACGAACTAGCCATTTAGCTAGTGCATGAAACGGAGAATTTACCATTGATAAAATTGGCCTCATAGGACAACCTCTTTTGTGTGTTTTTGGTAATCCGTACATTATTGGTGTAGATGATCCAACTGGCTTGAGCTTCTGTGCAGTGGCCTCATCAATAAAACCGGCATCTGTCAAAATCTTAATTTCATTTATTACTTTGCGCTCCACCTTGTCTATTTCATCTAATTTATCGTCTAGACGTGTGAATTTTGTATTGTCCTTTAACACGTTTTCCATCTTTTGTACGTAGTCAGATTTGTCCATTATAACTACGCTCTTTCCTTTATCAGCGCGTAGTATTTTGATGTCTGCATTTCTGCTGATATTTCTAAGTGCATTTAGATGCTGCTTTGTCAACGCATGCTGCTCTGCGCATTTAGACGATTTCAGGTGTGAAGCCTGATCAACTAGTGTAGCCTTGAACCAATTTTTATAATCAATACTGGTAGGCTCCAAGTCAGCTGTTTGTTCAAATAACAATTCAAATGCTGCCTCAAAATCAACATCGCATTTATTAGAAGGATGTATTCCATAATTTCGGCCCATCGATAGTGCCTCCATTGTTAGCTGATCGATTGGCACTTTTGATAAGTTAAGCACACGCTTATCAAGATCGGTCGGTATTAAATCACACAAAACTCCAGGTTTTACATCTTTTTCCAATTTGTTCAAAATTCTTGCTTTATCTTTCCTCATAACTGTCGGCAAAAACATAAAAAATTTCATTCTTGCAAAAAGACTTAGTTCATCTAATACACAAGATACACACCCAATTCTTGCCTGTAGCACTGCTTCATCTTCCTTCAACTGCTCAATTTTAGAATACGCCAACCTTGTAAGATTTCTTCGGCTGACTCGTAGTTTTGACTTTCGTAAACTGCGTACCAAATCACCTGGGAACCGTAATTGTTTAATACATTGATAATAATGTTTCTTCCACAATGACGTTCTTTGCGCTCTACACTTTAACGTCACTAGTTCATCTAGTTTTCTGAAAGATTCTTTTGAAATGCGAGCTTTAAAAAATTCATTGTACGCTTCCTGTGTGCAAAAACAAATATATATATATATATATATACATATATATATATATATATATATACTATATATATATATATATATATATATATATATGGCTACTATCCTTGTGGTCCTATGCCAACTAAGTTATTGTTAGCCAATCCTTGTCTCATACATTTTTGAATGCATAGTATATCTCTGCAACAAACAATATACAACTATATTACTACTTAAAATATATATATATATATGTTGAAGAAAATAAATGTGGTCACGACTGTTGTTTGAAAAAATACCTGGTCCTTGTTGTCGCCAGCAATATGTTTCTTCCAATCCATAGCTTCGGTGTTTTTTTTGAAAACTCATTAGTAGATGTCATTCTCAAATAAAAACGCGCCATCTGCCTTATTGACTATATTCATCTTGAATGGGAACCTGTTGAGTGAAAAAAATACTTGGTATTTAGCATTGATTTAAATCTGGAGAAACTATGGAGCTAGGTAAACACATTGATGGTCTAAACAACCAAAAGTTTCAGCGTTTTCGAGAGGTGAAAGCTGGATGTTTGATTTTTCATAATTTATATATGCATTGCGTTTATGTTCTCGCTAGTCAGTGTTCCGTCGGACTCTGATGCTGATCATAGAAGGTCGAAACATGTCAGTACGTGTGACGGACGATATTTGTGCTATGTTGCAAGGCCCCGATTTGCGTACGAAAGTTATCGCTTTGCACTATCAATTGCGCAAAGATCCCATTTATCCCCATTTCCATGTACGCATCTGTTTTGTCTTCGATGAGGCTGGGTGCGTATTCGTCCTTTTTCTCCTCTACTTCGTTCATACTGACCACCTGAAAAGAGATGCGATCTAATCTTTGATGACTGGCAACGTTTCGGAACTTCCTTTCCGGCTCAATCATCAGGCCACTATACACAGCACATTACTCACAATAGCAGAAGCTTTTGGAAGAAAGGGACGAATATGCACCCAGCCTGGTCGAAGACAAAACAGATGCGTACTTGGAAATAGAGATCAATCGGATCTTTGCGAAACTGATAATGCAAAGCGTCAACCCGCGTACGTGAATCGCGGCCTTGTAACATATGAAGCGGGCCCCCGAAAAATTTCAAAGCATATTTGTGCTATGTTGTTTGACGGTTTAAATAAAATTGGTATAGTGTTTAATTAAAGCTCGCAAAATTGATTTAAGGTATTGCGATAACCAACTGCGTAAGCCATGATTGTTAAACAAATACATCAAGCGTTGATCTCTTTATTGGACGACTTTAAGCCAATCAGGAAATCTCTTAACCAAGCTACAAATTACTGATGGACAGTTAACAATGCGATAATAGCCGTAGATGGTATCCAGGATAGCTGGGAGAAGAATTTACTTAGAAGCCAATCACGCCTTTTGTATCACCAGTCTGGAGGCGGGTAAATCATTCACTTAGATTAAATCACCAGTTCAAAACCGAATATGGACTTGTCGTTACAGAAGACAGTCCCAAAAAATGGACAAGAAAGATTTTTATTGAAATCTAATATTTTTTTGATTTATTTAGCATGCTCATAGATGACGGCTTTTGGCATTAAATCTGATGCTTCTCAAAAATCAGTGATAATAGTGCATCTATACTCTATATTCTAATGACATATTGCCTTCACCTTAGTGATTGGATAATTTAATAAAATCAAATGATTAATTCACTTCCCTATACCTTATTTAAATAACTTAACTGTTTCCACTTTAAAATAAGTCAATAATTTCTTGATAGAATTATTAATTTGAAATAAATAGTGCTGCAGTAAGTTTGCAATATTGAGTGAGTAGATATTTTTCAACTGCCAATCAAATTAACTGCAATAATATTGAGACGACAAAGTGCAAGAGTCATATATTTAATTTAAAAAAAATTCATGCACTTATATATAGATGAATTGAATTTTCTATCACATGCCATGTGATGATTAAAAAAAAAATATATATATATATATAAATACATATATATATACATACATATATATATATATATATATATATATATATATATATATATTACATTAGAAAGAAAAAAACGTTCATAACATGGTGGATAATGACCATTTATTTAGAGACTATATACTTAACTTTACAATCTTTCATTTATGCAAATCCTAAGCTTTCATTTGACTATGTGGATGGCAACTAGTCTGACTATGAATGATTTGGAGAAAATAGACAATTGATCTTTGGCATCCAACAATTTAGAGCACCATACCGGCCTTAATAATTGCACGACAGATAAATAGAATAAATAAAGAGAATTTTCCTCAGTGTAAAAGTTATAACATATATAGCACACAGATTATCATGAGGATGGAGGCAAAAATCAATTTACAATTTTCCTCAAATCATTTAGTGTCTACAAATTCTTATGTTTGTGCGATAGCATATATATTGGATGTAAGAAGAAGAAATTGATCTACAAAATCCAGCAACATTTACCGCGAAAATTGATTAAAAAATTGCTAGACACCGTCGAAAAAAATCAGCTATTTCCGATCATATATTGGAAACAGGGCACCCAGTCAATTTGGCCAATTGCTTAATTTTTACACAAAGCGAAATCCTAATAGTTATTATACATACATATATATATATATATATATATATATATATATATATGAAGCCATTTATATAAAACAACAAGCTTCTGACCTAAACATTCAAAGGTTTCTGATGGACTGACTACGAATCACAAAACCCAAAAACTATTTAATAGCATCCAGATAAGGCCAAACTACCCCTCGACTAAACTCATGCGATTTGATTGGCAACAAACTTAAAATGAAAAACAGCTGCACACACGACGGCAGAACTTTCAAAGCAACATGAGCATTCATCACTGCAATCCGCACACCTTTTTCTGTAACCACGTGAATAGAACAAAATTGAGGAACAAAGCGAAACCAATGACAACACTCGGGAATAAAACATTCATAAACGTATCAGTTAACAATGCGAAAATTTGGTTAACTATCAATCCATCAGTACAAGAATGACCAGATGTGAACTTTCACTTTGTAATACAGCAAAAAAGACATTTACACGCAAACAGACTTGCACACACGCATATACACCTACTAAAGAGTCTAAACAGAAGTAAAATCGTATCAGACTCGTTGCCACTTACATAATAAAATGAAGCCCAGGATGAATATAAAATAAAGATTTTTAAGTTTATTAGTCTCGAAATAAATGGCTATTATCTACTTCGGTATTAAATTGTTTTTTCTTCCTAATAAAAAATATTCTGTGTAATTTTCGAAGGCAATGGGCATAATTATATATATATAAATATATATATATATATATATATATATATATATATATATATATATATATATATATATATATGGATATTTATGCCATTCCTAAGTGGGAAATATAAAAGTTGATTTTATTGGAGACAAGTATCAATCCTTTCAGTTATATAGATAGAGAGATATATATATATATATATATATATATATATATATATATATATATCTTACAAGTTTCACCATTTTCTAAAATATGAGAAAGGTGTTTTGTTCTCATATATATATATATATTTATATATATATATATATATATATATATATATATATATAATGGGAATCAAGTCAAGAAATCTAAATAGGTGAACGATTAATTAATTTTTGTCATCAATCTCATTTTATGCTTCATGCTCCAACATGCTTTTTATGCTTGCATAAAACAGACTACGGTTTTAAATATCCGAAGAATCATTGATCGCACTGGTGACAAAAATTACTATGTAAAACAAGTTTTTGTGCTTGAACTAAACGCCAATCTCATTCTATATACATTTGCCAGTAGTATATTTGCAAGATTGGCTTACACCTATGGTCGGTAAAGTGTAAACATTGAATAACCTAGCAAATGAAAAACATTTTACAGATGGTTTTCGCATGAATTTACTAAATCCTCGTTGAAGTGAAAATTTCGAACATAGAAGAAACTTCTGTTCGCATTTCCTGATATTAAATCTGCAACTATTGACATATACTCGACGCTGGTAAAGTAAATAGAGGCTGGAACAAAGCCCGATAAAGCAGATCGTCCAACCATTTGCGTGCTTAACCTCCAGTCCAGGCTTAGTGTCTAAACATGCTTTTCTTTTCATGCGCAAACCAGGCTGCGATTTCTTTTATCCACATCACTATAAATTGCCTACTCGTTTACATTATTTCATTTTGTAAACATCTTACCTGCAATATCTGAGAAAAACACCTGAGAATTCAATGATAACTCATGAAATTGAAGACGTGTATTCCAAATTAAATTCGGCACATGCGTTAAAAACTTGGAATGTGCTTACATTGTCATGTCGATCTGCGTGTTTAGTTTGATCGACAACTAACAGATTTGTATCGATGATAAATATGTGCAATCGACTTAAATGATTAAAGAAATAACGAAATTAATAGTGCAGACATGATTCAATTTCTAAAGGCTATCGTAGAAATTTATATAGTCAGTAGTATATTTTGGAATATAAAAAAGACATGTTAGTTTAGGGTCAAACAAGTAGGCAATCAATTTCGACATATCTTATATTTTGCAAACAATGTTTCCCACATGACGACGGAGAGAGTTAAAATAGCTTTAACACGCACATTTTTATGCACGTTCGGTAAGGTAACACTTTTGCCCCTACAAGAATTGTTTTTTTTTAAAACGCGTTAATTTCAGACTAAAATAGTACTTATCAATTTGAAGAAGCAAAATTTCTACCAAATTACGGAGAACGATCAACCGTAAAGTTAATAAATCAAGGTAACAAACTTTCCCATTTAAAAAAAAAACTTTCCAAACTGAAAACTGATTACAACTTTCTAACAATAAATATTTATTTTAATAATAATACTACTACCACTAATAACGCTAATAAAACCAATAAAAATAATTAAAATAAAACAATAGTACTAATTATTATTACATTTTTAGTAATAAAATTAAAATAATAGTTATTTATAATCACAGCTCCTTGTAAAACATTAAAGAACGATTTAAGGTTGAAGAGTCCAGCCTTAATTACTGACATCTAACTTAGCAACACACAGAAATTGAAATAGCATAGCCAAAGTCAACTTTAAAAGAGGCGATATCAGAATTAAGGCAATCTTTTTTTGTCGTAAATTAAATTAGATATAATTTAAACTCTTTGCACGCATAAGTGAATAATGTCTTCAATATTTAATACTTATGAATGTAAATTTTTTACAACTAAAGAAGTAAATGCTATAAGTATGTTTGTTTTAGCCATAACAAAAAAATAGTTAGAGTAGTAGGACAATAAAACGTAATCTAGAATCAAGTTTTCATGACTTGTGTATTTGATCCGGCAGTTTTTATGTTCAAATAATAAATTGTTCATACGTTTTCGTGCAGACGGGATGTTTCCAATAGATATAATACAATTTCTTGTCCAACATAGCATTAGGAAATCATGACATTCTTTGGAATCCCGACGCACATAGTAGTTAGACGAGTAATAATGTTCATTAAATTAAAGAAATTGAGTTTAACCGAGATAAAAGGCAAGATGAATAGATTCCCGTAAGACATTTTTATTTTACATGATTTTAAGCAATAGAAAACTAGTATTGATTTGAACATGTCATGAAATAATTATATATATATATATATATATATATATATATATATATATATATATATATATATATATATATATATATTTATATATATATATAAATATAAATGTGTCTGTTTATATATATATATATATATATATATATATATATAGCAAGTTTCCAATACTTGAAATATCTTGATATCTAAATTGATCACTTCCTGGACTTGCAGTTATTTGACGAAAGGAAAGGCGTCATAAAATTAGATGTTCACAATTCAAAATTATACTATATTTATATTTATGTAAACTTGTTTAATATTCGTCTATAAGAAAATCAAAAATAAAATTTTACCTTAAGAAATGTTCACAATTACGTCGAATTTTTGTACGAAAATGTACTCACTAAATACAGTCAAAATATAAATCTTCATTTCCTCTTTCTAGCATGGACGTGGGTCCAGAAACATATTAACGCAAAACAAGAAGCACAAAGACTTCTATATCAAACTCATATTAAACATGCCTGCTCCCAATTCAATAAGTAATTACGCAATTTAAGAAAAAGAGAAAGACAGTTATAGAAAATTTACACAACTAACAAAAAAGAACACTATTTTAGCCTATCAAAAGAAGCACTAATAAATCTATCTGTCACACCAAATATACGGTGCTATAAATCTTTATTATACCCATTGTTTTCGAATATTAAGCAGGATATTTCTTAATATGAAGATAGGACACATTAATATCAAATTGGATAATGGCCATATGTTTTGAGACTACTCAACTTCACTTTACACTCTTTCATGCATATAAATTCAGGTTTTTCATTTTATTATTTGGAAGGCAATAAGTGTGACACGCATTTACTTCTATTTCATGTTTCGGATGATTAGTAGGTGTATATGCGTATGTGTCTGTGCGTGTCTGTTTGCGTGTAGAAATCTTTTCTCGTTGTGTGGCAAATTGATGTCTTAGATATGGTCATTTTTCTATTGATGGATTGAGATTTAACCAACTTTTAGCATTTTTGGCTGTTCCTTGTATGAAAATCTTTTTACTCAGGTGTTGTGATTCGTTTCGTCTTGTTCCTCAAATCAGTTCTGTCCACTTGGGCGTTGTGCAGGGTGTGCTAACAATGGTTGTGATATGGTATGCGCAGCTGTTTTCCCTTCAGTTTGTTGACTGCTTGTTGACTCTTGTCGAGTGGGCGTTTGGCCCCGACCGGAGGCTAGTAAATTGTTGTTGTGTTTTGTGATTCGTGACCGGTCGATTAGAATATCATATTGATGAAACTTCTGAATATTTATACCGGGCGCTAGTTGGTTTATATAAATGTGTTCTTTTAAATGTAGAAGCAAAAAGCCCCTAACAAAAGCTTGTGAAAATATACTTAAATGTGCCTTACTACATCACAGACCGCCATAACTAGCGTCGTCTACTTTAAATTTAAATCGAACTTGTTGACCGAGTATTGTTCTCTATTCTTGAGCATGCTCTGAATTCTTGTCTGTCGTGCTACTTTAATTTTTACATTTTTCCGTACTAGATGACGGTTGAAATGTTGATGTCTCTTGTTCTTATTAGTTATTTCACATTGCTAGAATTTAACCAAAGCTGGAAATAAACCACAAAAAAATTTTGCAGGAAGTCCAAACTAAATAAGTATGCACCTAAGTCGATAAGTAAGTTAGTAACTTTAGAAAATAATTGAATACTAATCTTATTTGAAAAAACTGAGATCTAAAAAACTTAATTTTCACGTTAATAATATAATTCTATAATTGTATAAATAAAAACTTCACCATGAAGAGCCAAATTCAAATTTTAAAATACGTGATCTTTCTATATATATATATATATATATATATATATATATATGTATATATATATATATATATATATATATATATATATATATATATATATCAGTCGGATTATCCTCAGTCATTTTGTCGCGATCTTGGATAGTGGAGACGCGTTAGAATGTGCAACTGACGGTGTTTCATCGACTAGATGAGACTGTTTCAAAGAAGATAGATTTATTTATATTTCGAATCTGCAAATGTAATTCAGATAAATAATTGGTATTGTCATTTACGCAATCAATATTTTCCTTTGCACTCATCATACTTAATTAATTTTTATATTTTACAATGTCCCAAACGAGAGCATAACTGCTAATCTGACCATAGATTATAAAATCAGTTTGACACAATGGAGTTAATTAAGCATTCCTTAATCAAATCCATACTGCTAATTATAACGAAAGGCTTTTTGCATCAAGTTTAAAACTATGTATTTGTTACTTTGCATAAGAAGTTGAGGCAGCACGTATTTCGTTGTCAATGACAATTTCGAATTTCTAATACACTATTTAGCTTATTTATAAACTTCAATTTGCACATCTTCAAATTTTAAATGTGCACATTTGAACTAGGTCTTCCAAACACATAATTTGAGGAAAATTTCAGCCAAAAATTGTCAATTGTGTTAACAAATTATTGTCCGAAAGATAATTAAGTTTAAGCTTGACTTCGCTGTCAAATGTGCGAAAAACTGATTTTTGCAATTTCTCGATTGTTGCTTATTGTGAATTTGTATAATACTAGAATAAATTGTGCAATTAAAATGCTGTACTTTGTACAATCAGACAAAATGCAAACACACGAAAAGCTGACGGGAAAAATGAACCAGGCGTATTCACACACAAAACAGAAACACGCATACAAACTTACACAATAATATACGTTTTGATGTTGTTTCAGCGGAAATCAGAAAAGAGACACATAATCGAAGACGAATGCGCGCAAAAATTGTTTTAATGAACTATGATTATTCGTATCGTTGGTATGACGTGCGAGAAACGTATTTAAATCTATATTATACTATCGTGGAATGCACTAGATAATTAAATTTCAATGGCATGATTCAATATCATGGGAATCGATGAAGCATGGTTGTAAGACTTAACTCTACATGGCTAGCAGTAAAATGGACTTTTTAAGAAATATGCTAGTATGACTTTAATCGGCCGGACTTCGTCAGACTGTAAAAATAGGAAGGGATGTAACAACGATAGAATGCAGCCAGAGCCTTTTACGTTCGTTTGTGTCATGCCAAACTTTGGCTCTCTTAAATGGTCATTTTTCCATTTTTTCGATAGATCATCTTTGAGAAAAGCAGTCTTTGTTGCATTCTGAAGACGGTAATCATAATTAGTTTTGAGTCATTTTCGCTTTTATCCTTGATTTAAGTAAATAATGTAGATTTTCAGGCTGGGTCGAAGTAGATTTGTCGCGATTAGTCGGGTTGATAGCAGATGTCAAAATATATTTTTTTAATAAATATTGGTGTAGGACCGTGCAGTACTTGTGCATTGCGTCTGAAATAAATGTTGAATAATAAAATTATTGTTCGTCCAAAAACTTCACATAATCTCCACGTTTATATATGTATATATAGACATTATTTGATTTTCTGTTCAGTATGGAATATCAAATGGAATTCATAAGGTATTCTGGTTTCGTCAAACCCATCTATTTAGCAAAATATAGTTTGTTTCATTCTTGTCGCTTTTCTTATATGTCTCTAAATCCTCGAAATGCATGATATATATATATATATATATATATATATATATATATATATATATGTATATATTTCATTTTTTATTCATTTTTCATTTATTCAATTTTGTATTTCTTTATTTCTTTATTTATCTATTTCCATGTGTGTAATGGAAGTATCAATAAAGTGAAGAGGAAAGCTTAACATCTGATGAGTCGCCAGTAAGCACGAAACGAATTTGCATGAGATTATAATTTCCGTTCATGCTGTCTTTGGTTTATCCTTCTGGTCAAAACTGAACTAATTTGTTACTAGGTTCGCAACACCTAATACATATTTACATACTTCATTAATTAGATAAAAAAACGCAGCTAACTGATAAATCATCAATGTCAAAATGAAATGCGTAAAGCATTTACCCTGTAATTGAATAAATAAGCCATTTGTGAAGAAGAGTAAATAATTAATATTTTATTTGACAAACAATTGTTCAAATAGTTTATTTTTTAAGTGTTTTATTTAAGACTATACAGTAAAATATTATCTAACACAGAGGAGAATGACCTGCTTCTGTATTCTTTTGTTAGAAATATCCAGTACAGCTTCTTGAACAGTCAACACAACATTTTATGGAAAGGCCACAGTATTCGACGTTTGAGGGCAACTTTTTAAAATTCGGCCAGTGATTTTATTATCTCTTTGTTTTATGCCTGTCCAAAAATACGTAGAAATAATTGATGAACATGGAATATGTAAATGTTTAGCGTTCACTCAATAAGCGGCTGAAATGCATATATTAAGAGTAGGATATTTTTAACACTATTCAGATATTTTACCTAAATCAGAATAATTAATTTCTTAAACGAAAATTATTCCATATCAACGATAACATGAAAGGAAAATTGACATATTATTAAATTATTTATACAAAAAATTTTAAAGTAAATTTTTAATGTTCCATATTGCCTATGTGCCAATTCACGTCTATCCAAAAAAATAGATTTAATCGCACAAATTGCATTCCTAGAATTCGTTTTCAGTTCCGTTGTGATTTTGATTTATATTTTCAAATATGCCGACGTAATAATCTCAGTTTAATATGCTAACAAAATGTAAACATTAAAAGGCATTTTGCCTTTAAAAGCCACTAGAAATCACCCAATTTATATCGAAGAAACGGGAAGTTAATTCATTAAAATGCCAACAGTTAAGTTCGTCGCCTCAAGTCGCTGGCACGAGAAAATTTTTATAAAAACACGCTAACTGAATTCCCCAGAGTACCAGGATTAATCGAATAAATGTCCAGTCACCTGGAAATAGTAGATAAGCGCTTAAGTGTAAGGGCGAAATTTGCCGTGATTTCGATAACCTTACCATTATTTATCATATTTTACTGTAATATTCGTTAACTTACATTTATCTGGCGAAATTGACAACATCCGGGGAACCAGTCAACGGAGTTGTTTTTTAAAATTAATTTGAATTAATGTATCTCAAATTTTAGTTATTATTTAAAATATTGAGGAGGTTTGCCTATATTCAAGTGCTTTGTTTCTGTAGAAGGTTGCTTAAAAAGATTTAGTTATTTCCGGTTTCCAATTATTTTGGTACGCATTGAAGGGCGTATTTCCGCCATAGATTTAAAAGTAAAGTATTACGTGCACCTGATGAAAAATTTTAATTATCACAAATCTTAGGGGTCAAGTAATGCAAAAAATAGTTATAACGGCATCTCAAAGGGATTAAGATATGCAAGTCAGGCCATCGAAATAAATATTACCCCTATATTGAAAATAATACCTGTTAGAGCAGCAGCAAATAATTGTACAAAGCAAAGAATTATTCAAACCCAAAACACGAAATAAAATTATATTTATAAATATGACCCGAGCAAAGTGTTTAAATTGACTAATCAAATTGAAAGTAGTAGTTTAAATATAAGCTAGAAATGAAATTATATATCGTTGCACTGGTGCGAAAACTTTTTATTCTTTTAAATCAGAAGACAGTTAAAATGCCTATTTATAATTTCGAAAAGGCAAGATATAAGCTTTAAACAAGCTTTTCATGACGCAGGCCGATTTCATACGAAACATAATTAATTCGTCTATAAACCAATCCTGATAAGTCGTTGTTAAGGAGCCTCTGATAATAGCATTTAGTGAAGTAAATATGTATAATAACAACCTCAGTGTTCATATCTGATTTATAATTAAGGTCTATCCACCCAAATAGACTTGTTGTAGTTCAGATTAAGAACAAAATATGTACATGAAAAGCTTATTGCATACAAATTCTGTGGATCGGTTTCTAGAGATGCTTGAATTAAACAAGTGGTGATTGATTTACTTTATAGCATTTTTAACTATGAAGAAAGCTTCAAAAGCGGATAAATTTCGTGGGCGAAATTACAATCAAAGTCATCGCTGTTAAAATTAATATTGTTGAGGAGGGACTTTCCGAGTTTTAAGATCATTAAATTGAACTAGTTTTTTATTGCTTATTAAAAATAAAAATCCATGTTGTTGTTTTTTTAAGATTCCATGTGTTCACCTTATAGGTGAATTGACAGCAGATTTTTTTGTATACAAATTACTCGCAAGAAACATTTGAAAATTCGTGTTCCTCCTACAAAAATTAAAGTAATATGTTTTTGTATAGAACCGATATTTTCCACATGTGTTAATTAAGAAAACAAATAATTGGATGTCTTATCAGATAACTTTTAATTCCATTTTTAAAAAAGAATAAAATGTGAAAATTTGTTCTGATATTATGTCATGTTGTTCGAAAGTTATAGAAAAAATAGTAAATTTGTATTTTTGTTTAGAAAAATTGAAATTCATTTAAGTAAATGAGAAAGCCATGAATACTTATTTTATTTTATTTATTATATTAAATTGCAAACGCATCGCAAGTTTTTGATATTTCTTGCAATTTTTCCAAGTGAGGAAAGACAATGTATACCTCAGTAAAAAGTAAAGAAAAATATAATTCGTAAATACGAACTGAGTAACAAAACTAAGGATCCAAATTTAAATGAAAGTAAATGGTTAAACAAAACTATCCGAAACTCATGCTGAGCGTAAATTAAGTCTATTCTGAGCAAGTTTGTTAGCTAGTAAGTGTGGAATCTACGTTTTCCCGCAAATGAATCAAATATCCGCTTGATATATTGCTCGTCCCAAATTTCTTTCTTCTAATTGAAAGGGACTAGGACAACATTTATTATTATCAAAACAATTTCCAATGGCGTTTATTCTGCAATTGAGCTGGTAAAAAAACTGATTTTCTATGAAAGCATAATAAAAAAGTTGAAAATTGTTCGGATTACCTCATTTGACGCGTAATTTTCTAAATTAACAACATAAAAATCCAATCATTCTTTCTGTTTCTATTAATCAAGGTTGTGATCTTGATATATCAGACTGACCCATTATATACACGCCTTTTTCAGTTTAAACCAAGTATTAAATACCGTGAAAAAGTTAATTCATCCAAGAGACTGGTGTCGTTCGTATTGGGAACTAATTAAATACTGCCCAGAATTTTCCGCGGGTACTACATTATACCTGTTTTATACTGACAAATGTGTGTAAAATATGGGCCAGGTGTTTATATGAAGATCGCAACCTCGTTTAAAAGTTATTGTTATCACCGCCCGCGAAACCAATGCTTGTTTAATTATATTCAATTTATTTTAATATATTTAATCATACTTCTCAATTTCTCAAGTACATTTAATTTTTTATCACAAAGAAATGATCTCTTTAGTGGAAAACTGCTCAATATACGGAGTTTCCATGGATTAACTCGAAAAATTATGCACACACGTAAAATTCCTCAATTTTAACTACCTTGACTGGTAATGTGTGCTGATTTTTCAAGTTAACAAAGGTAATCAAGACTCCTAGGATTTTATATTTTAACATAAGAAGTTCATGATAATCGTAATTGCCTTTAATACATTTGTGTATAAACTAATAAATACCATTATGTTTGGTAATTAATTTCCTAATCCTAATGAAGCAATAATAACTGACGCACATGTAGAATTAAACTTTACCGCGTCCTAACACATAAAATCCTCCAAGAAACATAACCGGGCACATAATTAAGTGTATATTGGTGTATTTTATACAAGATAATTGGCGTAAATATTATTATTTTTCTTTCATTATAATAACTGTTTAGCTATTTTTCCAGAAAGATTCAGTCACTTATCAGGCCAGTTATTTTAATTAAAAACTTTCTGTAAAATTAAGACTATTGGAAGCCAGAGTCTCAATCTATACACTGTTTTGGTAAGCATGTCTACGTTAGTAATAAAATAAGAAATCAATGAGAGCTCGCTTTAACCTTAAAACTCACCATATAGTTGAACAATGAATGTGGGACAGTTTGACGGTACGATTCCCTTTGTGTTTTTGTATTCAAGCATTAATAAAGCCAAATTTCTATATACTGCTGGTATTATTTTAATAAATTTGTGGATATGTGATCAAAACAGATTGCTAGTTACCAATATGGTGACCGTGTTGTGATTGGAAATCCCAAGGACAAAAGAACTTAGTTCTTCAAATCAAGTTTGAGAGCTTGAAGTAGACATTAATCCCATTTTAATTAACGTCATCTTATTTACTTGAAGATCGCAAACTTCATTTGAAGAATTTTTACCAACACCCGCACAATCAATGTTGTTTATTCTAGAAAAGTGCTCTCCCAATGCATGTTTATTGCTATATTTTAATACACACTTCGATCGTGAGGAATAAAAAACTTATCTTACGAAAATTTATATTTTGTCAATAAAATGTCATAAATGATGTGTAAGCTTAATTTTGACGTATTATTTACCCTCTTTCATGAACATTAATCTTACAAATTAACATATATTTAAACATCGCATATTTTTATTTTTTATACTTTATTAGTTCATGAGTAATAAATAGAAATTTGAGCTCTAACTTGTAAAAAATATATGTAGCTTTGGTTACATATTTTTGACTAATATAGATTAAATAATATATTAACGTTATTTTCAATAAAAATAACCATTATAACAATAATGCCAGAAAACTTTTAGACTAATCCGTTCCAATGCAAATGCGGTTCTATCAAGCCTTGTTTACCAAGGACGTTTCGGTGCCTACTTTCCAGCAATCAACCTCAGCAAGTATAAATTAAGGTTACTGAAAATAATAATCACAATAGCAGATTTCAGCTAAATGTGGCATCCCCGTTCCAAAAACCATTCTATTTATATATTTTTTTGTATGTATACCGGGAATTTGAGATAGCTGAGGTAAGGATTGGGTCTGCTAATTGCCAAATAGTTATATATTGAGTTTAGTTACTGAGACAAATTCTACGATTAAAACTAGTGCTGAGTCAAAAATATATAAATAGAATTGTTTTGGAACGAGGTTACCATTTGCTTAAATTGCTATTGTGATTATAGTACTGTATAGTTGCCTGAGGATTGTGCTGAAAGTAGGCACCGAAACGTCGCCAGTAAACAAAGATTTGATATAACCGCATTTCCATTGGAACGAATAAGAAGTCAACCCGATCAAAGACAAAACAAAATTGGAAATTGTGAACAATCGGATCTTTGTGTAACTGCCCGTGTACAACTATTACCCGCGTACGCAAAACGCGGTATTGGAATATATGAAGCTAGCACTCCGCAAAAACAATTCAAAAAATATTTTAGACTAATCTTTTTAGGAGGTTTTGGTTATCAAAGACATTTTTTTAATTATTTGTGTAAATCACAGAATTTTGATTATAATCAAGTCGCACATGAAATAGAAGATATTCGTTTATTTCGCCATTTTGATGAATTTTCTTACCTATCATGTTTCTATTTATTGTAGTTCGTTTAATTGTTCCGCGAAATATGTAGAAAGCATATTATTGAATGTAATTTCTCTAGATAGGATGGTGACTGCATAGTTTTGATATGTCACTTATGTCTTGTTCATACTCTAGGTCTAAGAGTATAGCAGGGTAAAAAAAATTGGAGATCAGACAGACGGCATACAAATTTGTATGAATATCCTTCAACATATACCGTAATTGGAGGGTACAGCCGTTGTTGGGATTTTTTACAAGAAGTTTAAGCTAATACCTCCTGTTTCATAGTACGGACGCGGAAATTCTGGAAACTGCTTATGAGTAACCAATAAGATGAAGCTGGCTCAATCGATATTTCCAATAATAAGAAATCAAATCGCGTTATCTTATTAAAATTCTATCTATACACATTTATTGTTATTAATTTGACTTATTATGTTAAAGCATGATTTCATTTTCTGTCTCTCTCTCTCACTTTCCTCTCTCTCTTCTATATATATATATATATATATATATATATATATGATATCCATGCCACTAACACAGTAATTAGAAACAACACATAACAAGCGGGCAAAGGCCGCCTATTTCCCCGTGAATAATTTTTAAACACTTCCTTATACAATCATACATAATCATATTGCGGTCCATAATTTCGACCTACGACACTACTATATATGCCGGGGTATATAAACTAAGCATCTGTAACAAAATATAATACACTATATTAAATACTTAGTTTATACTGACATATGTAAGTAATTAATGGGTCAGGTGTTTATATCAAGACCGCGATTATAATAATTGTTATCACCACCCGCGCAACCAATGTCTGTTTAATTATAATCACATATATATTTTTAGGCCAAACTGATTATGCTATTGGTGGGAATTCGACCCCGTTATTACTGTTGTTTTCGTTTGATTTCCAGTTGCAAACGTGTTTTGTTGCGTATGCATTTGTATATGTATGTCAATTTCGTATTGCGACTCAGATCTTATCATGTTTGAGAGCAAATATTTGTGCATGCAATAGGAATACGTGCACCAAATGGCTAACTCTCAAGCCACCAAAACAATAATGACCAGATCTCAGACATCACTCTCGGCAATACTGCGAGAATGACCTTTACATACAAACACGCATACACAACACAAACGCATACACACTCACCAACTAGTCAAAACAAGAAACAACAGTAATAACGAGTCAGATTTGTTACCAATAGCATAATCAATTGAAAACCCAAAATGTATAAATATGTATGATTGTATAAGAGATGTTTAGTATTCACTAAATATATGCCCTTTATCCACTTTGTTATTTATGTGTTGTTTTCCTCTATTTATATATATATATATATATATATATATATATATATATATATATATATATATATATATATATATATAATATTAAATGTGCCCGTTTAGACATAAATGCATCAGATCGTAAAGGTAATTCATACAGTAGATTCATTTCGACCTTTTTGAGACCTCTTCAAGTATTTTCCGAATTTGTCGTGGGTGGGACTCAAACCGGAGTTTAAATTGCTTAAGAGTCTGCGATTCTAATTGCTATGCCACACGTGTCACACAAATTTTGTTTTAGACATGTTTTGCGTATAATCTAAACATGAGTCCGGGCATTAGGGGAATTCATAACTTCATATTACATATTTGTTATTGCCACCAACGCAAGTAATGATTGTTTAGTTGTATAAACTTCAATTCAATACCTCAAATTTTTAAGCATGATTTAAATGAATGGTAAGAGCGAATTGCTATTAGGATTTTGTAATCCAAAAGTTTTCTCCTTTGTATTATTTCTTAATATCATTTCGGTAGATAATATCTATTTCAATTACATTTCTTTAAAGTGGGGATCGTAACATTTGAACTCTCAGTAGAAACTTCTGTGCATAGCTTTTTTAAGTTAAAAATTACATTACAATTTGTTAGTTAGCTTTAATTAGAAAGAGTGACGTAAAATCACTTGAAGGAAAGTAGTTTTAGATTTACTCAATTTACCATCAGTTGTAGTATCCTACAGCTAGCCTGGAGTATTATCGAACAGGATTTTAAATATGAGAAACTAATTGATCTGTAAAAATCTGACCCAGAACAACTTTGGAATTTACTTTTGCTTCTCATCAGAATTTACGCTTGGTTTTAAGTAAATTTTGTAATGATCACGAACTTATTTCACAAACTTTTCATTAATAGTTTTGCACGAATTTATACCACGCAAATATTCAATCACAATTTTTTACCAAAGGTTTACATGTATAGTGCCTTGTAGTTCACCTTACAGTGAACTCCTTGTTTTAACGTTGTTCATATTTGATATCAGCACCTAGAAAAACAAAAGATCATTTTAACGCATATGACAATTCCCATTATTAGAGATAAAAATAATTGTTTTAGAAGAAAAATCACTTGTGTCATATTATCTTCTAATTACCTGTGAAGAGTATATATATATATATATATATATATATATATTGATCGTTTCAATTTTCACCATTTTTTAAAATGTAAGAACAAAATAACGTACTTCATGGAATAAAATTTATTAATAAATCTCATTTCTACCAGTATCTACAGCCATTGTTCTGGATTCGTTAGTATATTCGTTCACCCAATCCCACTGTACATGTGTTGTAACCAATCTCCTCTTCGTTATGCTGGCCTTTGCTTTGCGCAATTTAGACCACTACTTTGTGCAATTTAGACCACTCCTTTTGCGTAACGTCATTTGGTGTGTCATCGCTTTCATTGTAATTGTGTCCGTAATTGATGTATGTGTCGTATTTTGCGAAGGTTATTATTTATATATATATATATATATATATATATATATATATATATATATATATATATATATATATACTTCACTGTACAATCTTTCATTTATATACATCTTGGTCTTTCATTTGATTATGGGGTGGCAAGAAATCTGACTCAGTTTTAATTCTATTTATTGTTTGGGCTGATTAGTAAGTGTTTATGCGTATCTGTCTGTGTATGTGCCTGTTTGCATATAAATGTCTTTATCGCTGTATTAAAAAGTAATGTCTGTGATCTGGTCATTCATGTATTGCTGGATTGGGAGTTAAACAACTTTTCGCATTGATGGCTGTTACGTTTACGAATGTTATTATACCGATGGTAGTCTCTGGTTTCCCTTTGTTCTGCAATGTTGTTTTGTCAACTTAGTAACAGCGCAAGTGCGGATTGCAGTGGTAAATGCTGAAATCGTTTCAAAATTTCTATCTCCTTATGTGCATTTTTTTACACCTTCAGCTTGCTACCAATCTGATCGAATGTTTGTTAAGACTGGTCAAGGAGGTATTTATATATATATATATATATATATATATATATATATAAATGAAAGGCGAAAAGCAGAAATTAAATGGAAAGTGCTGAATTTGTGATGCCTTTAACTATTTGCTTAGATTAATTGTAAAATTTTGATCTGACAAAAATGATTATCTTGTCTGCTCAAATGAGTATTCCATCAAAGTACAAGATACGCTAGCTTATCATTTGTATGTTAGGCGTATTAGCTTTTTAAATTAATAAAGATCTTTAGGTTCGTTTCTAAATAATCGTTATCTGTCTTACCCTGAAGATTACAGCATAAAATCACGATACGCCGTTATGCGTGATTTTTGATATTCATGTGACCACCGGTAAAAAGCAAATTTAAGATTATTTTCAGTGCGAAAAATTAATCTTCTTTATTGCGTCACCTTTCGCACAAGAACAGTTTGCTTTATTAAATAAGTTACATAGATATGCAAAAACCTAATTTTAATCAAAAAGAAATATTTTAGAATAACGATGATAAAATTTTTAACTATTTACTTAAATGACGCGTAAGTTTGCTTGATTTATTTAATGATGTACGGTCACCTAAACGAAAATGGACATTATTAATTATCATCGAAATACTTCCGCCTTTTGTAACGTTTTTTTAATTTTCGCATTTTTTGGACGGCCTTAAGCTGGATCCATTTGTTTATTATATAAATAAATGTTTTTTATTTTCTGTGTACAATAAATTATTGTCAAATTTTTACAGTATAATATAGAATAAAGCTACAATTTCTAAGGATTCTTGCAAAAAATGCTAAAACGGTTTCTATAAAAATTATCTCAGGGGTAAGTCAAACGGATTTGTTTGCTATTGTTCTTTAACTGACATGGTTATTTGATACAGCTGTGCAAATACATCGATTTGAGAAGTTCAGAGCAGAAAATAATGTCGGATTGTGAACTATACGTTTAATGAGAATTTTTTTATTAACATAAGCTAACGATTTTGACGAGAAATTGATATTTTTGTGTCACACCGCAACCTTGACCGGTATGTTGACTTAAATTTATAGAACTAAAAGTCACATGAGTTCTTTCTTAGTAAACATACATATAAGGCAGCATTTTTTTAAAAATTGTCCACTATGCAAATACTTAAAATGCAAAAACTGGTGCGTATGAAGTGACATATTGCAAAGCAAAAAATTATCTGTTAATGCGTCCGCTACTACTTCTTACGAAAGTAGTATGCCTTCTTGTTGTATGGTCCTCGTAAATCTGTTTTTAATATGATTGATATCAACGTGTTTGTTGTTCTTTCACAGACTAATATATAAGGATATTTTGACAGGAGTAACATGCCCATAGACTAGAAAATAGTTACCTTAACCAAGTGTGTAACACATTTATAAAGCAGAGTATCATGCCAGAACGCGCGTCTTAAGTGAAAGGATCGCATGCAATTAACTATGTGGGGTTGTTTCTTTAAACGGCGTACTCATTTCATACCAAACGAAATGCATGGCGTATTTTTCAAAATATGAATGCGTGTTGTATAAAACCGTTTGTAAAACTACTTTCCATCAAGCTATACTGAAGGTCTTATTGCATTTTTACTAATTGAACTTCCATTTCATTGCTGCATATTTACACGGAAAACATGACTTCATTTCCACAACTTAAATTACTTATTTCTAATTTTTGTATGATATGTATCGTTTGAATTAAATTATTCCCGCCTTCCTTAACACAAAGTTCAGCTAATTCTAGACTAAATTAGAAATCTAATTTTAATAGACTGATCGGACAGCTTTTAGCTGTGTTTGCCAAAATATTAAATCAACAACCCTGCCACAATTTATGATAATTATTAGACGGTCTTGCACTTACCATTCAAACATCGAAATGCCTTAGAAACTTTGACATTTTTGTAATTTCATCACGATTAATGATTGAAATTATTTTAAACACAGTTTATAATGAATTTTAGTATATATATATATATATATATATCATATATATATATATATATATATATATATATATATATATATAGCGAATATACTTCACCATATTGTATGAGACATAATTACATATAGTAAATTAAGCCTTCTTTAAAAACTTGTATTTTACAAATGAACATTCGCCAAAAACAAGAAAACGGTAACTCTTATTACGTCCAATGCTTAAGTATAAATCAAATTTGTGAATTAAATTTTTAAAATAATTTTTAAAATTAAATTCGAGCGAGGTTATTTGCACAAATTAAACTGATGACAGTTGACGTAAACACCTTATTGGGTACAATTAGAGTCAAGCAATTATTCAATTTCATATCGCGCAACATCTTTCGTTTATTATCGCTACTTTGTTATGCTAAAGTAAAACGTGACAATGCTCTTATTCTTTGTATAAAAACAATAATTTCTGCAGTCTTCATGAACTTTTCCATCTTATCATGCCCATAAAATTAAAGTAAAGTACTTTATTTACGGTTAAAATTTTGCATGATTTATTAAATTGTTAATTAGTGTTGACTTATTTGAGTTTATTCTCCTTTAGTATAATTTCAAAAAAAATGAAATTTGTCAATTTTATTCGTAAGTGATTATGCGAACATTTATTTGAGCAATGTAAAATTAATGACAAGCATTTTTGCTGCATATCATTATCATCAAATTTCTAATAAATTTAACAAATATTTAGAGTTGAATATTTCTTTGTACGGTTGTGTAGTTATGCAGCTGAAAAATTAAATTAAGCTACTATAATCAATTAGTAATCAATAAACGCACAAGCAAATTTCGGCATATATTTTGAAATGGTCAGTAGGATTCTGATTTGAATTTAAGAAACGACCCCATTATTCTTTTAATAATAATCACAACGTTAACTTAAAACACCGCGAGATTTACATGTAAATCATATTTTAAATAATGTATAACTGGCAAAAAAATAAACTGGGCCTTTAACGCTGAAGCATGGCAAAACATCTACCATTAAAAGGTTTAACTTTGACATAATTAGCCTATTAAATATTTTAAATTTAACTGATTTAAGGCTCATTTATTTTTCACGAAGCCTGATATAAAATGATTCGATGAGTTAAGTAGCATCAAAATATTTTCATGTGACAAATCATTTCGGTTCTATTAATTTGTGATTAAGCGTATAAGACAGTTGGAGTTATGTTCTGTGTACACTTATTTTGCACACGACTTGAAAATACAAATACAACAAAATGTTCGCGGTTTTTAAGATATGTTCAATCTAAAGTACCGAATATGGATTACTAAATTTTATTACACAGTTTGTTGATAAATCAAGAAATAGAAATTTCCAGAATGAGCACAAAACTGCATACATCTTCTAATCAAGCAATTTGATTAAGCCTAAATAGATACTCAAAATAAACAAATTTAGACTTCTTCTAATGAGGCCTACATCTGACAGGACATCTAGGTCGATTAAAATCAGTCTCATTTAAAAATGTATATATTGTGTATAAATTTAAAATGGCAATATTTAACCGTTTAGTTTTTTGCCAATGAGAAACAATTGACAAATAATTTTGTACTTAAAATGTTTTGAATCAAGAAATTTTCTTTTGCTCAAACGTAATTGGGTGCATCACCTGTGTGGCAGTACAGTTATATATATTGGCAGTTTAGATAAATCTGTGTACAATAATGCATGTACCCAGTTCGCTGAATGACAGATTAGTAGATTGTATCTTATGTAATATTTGTTGGTGTTATTTAAATGCCACTGTTATTCGTTTTCCTATTCTGTTTATTCTAAGTGTATTTATCTAGTGTGAGTGTTGCTCGATTGCATATAGAAACAACTCCGTCAAATTTCCTGAGAGATACTGAGTTAATATAGACTCATGCATTATTTTGACCCAAAAATATATAAACGTGATAAATGTTTATCAGATTAAACTATTTGAACTTTCAATTACGGTTATTCTTATTAAGCAATTTATCTGCTTCTTGTTAACCTAGATTTATGCATGAACTTTATTGAATGGCAAAAAGTCTAGTTGTAAGTTAAATTGTAATTAAAAAATTGTAATAGCCACACCGACAGGAGTTTCTTACTCAGTGCTTCAATTTTTCAAAATAACACAAATAATTACTTTCCTAATATTTAAGTCCGGATAATAATTAATTCAACCTTGAAAATGTATTTTTGTCAACGGGAAAAAATAAAAGCTAAAATATTATTTTCAATAATATAAATATATAAATATGGATATACGTTTTTGACAATAAGTATTCAGTGATCTTCACACGAAACAAACTGCGAAGTATTAAAATTGGAATTTAATCTTACCTTCAACGAAATATTGCAGTTTTTATCTCCTTATACATAATTCAAGTCTAGGTTTTAGTGCTCCAAGTGACAACAATTAATTTTATGTTGGTTTAATTACAAAGTAATAAAGCAAAACTACTGTTCTAATTTGACACTTTAACTTGGCATTTAATCGGAACAAATCAGCACAAAAAATGGCTTTCTACGATAACCCCATTTCAAAATTTACGACTTCCTTCTAAAATACAGTATGCGTAGGTAGATAGGCTTTAGCAAGAATGTAAAATTTCATATTCAATTTCACTTGTAGAAATTTAGAAACGACCTAACTGTTAATGCTCGTGAGCTATAGCCTTGATTCAAGCTTTTACTAGTCGAAATCTCATTGGTGCATAAATTGTTATGCAGAACTTACTGGTTCTGCTGGGTTGTTTAGAAAAAACGAAACGTAAATCTTCTACAATGAAAATTATGCGTGTTTATAAAAGCTCATTTTTATTCGAAAGATTTTTATACACGAAAGCCAGAACAATTTGACGCATTTTCATTCTTAATAAAATTATTTTAAAATCTATTCTGGCTGTTATGCTGTTCGACGACTGGTTAAATACAATGGGATTGGTGTTTACTTGAAGCTCGCAAACTTGATTTAAAGAATTGTGACCACCACACGCGCAATCACCTATTGTTAAATTGCATTGCCTATATATGTATATGTTGCGAAAGCTGGAAAAATTAGCGTTCGTGACTGCATAGAGATTGTGCAGCCGACATTTTCAGTCAAGTTTAATGTATGCGAGACTGCTAGAGGTGGGAGCCGCATATCTATATTTGATTTCCATATATATATTAAATGTGGTTTGATCCTCGCTTGGTATGTTGTTCGACGTCTGATTAAATAAAATGGGATTAGTTTTTACTTCAAGCTCGCAAACTTGATTTGAAGAATCTAATACTCTGTTCAACAATCGTAATCAAACGGTCACTTTGGCCAATCTTGCTTCATATTTTATCTATATTCAGTTAAATCAATGCATGGGTTTTAAACAGATGATTATGAGTACATTTATTTTGAAATAACTACAGCTGCGACATGATATAATGTTAAAACCACGTTCAGTCATTTGTTATACAAAAATAGCATTTACTAATCGCCTATAGTCTATCTTGTACACTTGAGTTGAACAGCGTAAAAATAAAGTTTCATTTTAAAAAAAACGAACCACACCTATAGTTTTTATTTGTACTCATTATCTGTAGTAGGATGTGAGGGCCGCAACTTATGATTTGTATCAGAAGATTTTTGGCAGTGTACTGATGATTACTCAAAATGGATGAAATTTGGAATTATTCTTTTCTGATATACGATTTGCATTTTAAATTTATCTGGTAAAACGATTTTTGCGCGGTATACTTTTAAAACATCAACCTTTGAAACGTCCGTAAATTATATCAATACCAATTAATGTGAAATATGTAAATATCATGAAAGGTATCAAAAATGCAAAATTTCTTAGCAATTGTGTTTCCGTTATAACTTTTTTTCATGACAAATATAGTAATAATCAGATTTTTTATCAATTTATTTATTCATTGCAGTATAATTTCCGACTGCAACTTTTCTGTTGAGCGTTGATGATAAAAAATGAGTTAACCTGTGCATTGCGGCTGTAAGAATAAAATTTCATTTGAATTTACCGCATGTATTCAAATTGATAAAAATAATGCATGCAAATGTCTATAGCTTTTCATTCATATAACACTTATTGAGGAAATACAGTCATGCATCATGCGTTCAGAAAAATATGCAGAGCCGCTTGAGTAAATATTAAAATTTTGTATGATTGGAGTACCAAGACCAGAATTTACCTACGATGTACGATTTAACAATATATTAATTAAATTAAAAATAAGTGTCTTACAGACTATTGGAAAAAAGCTGCTTGTAGAAAACCTCATTTTATCTTTAATCGAATCACTAAAGCGGAGAATATGAAAATATATTGCACGCAAGTTAGAAAACATATAGGTTTGTAGGTATGCTTGTTTTTTGTCAAAAATGACATCTAACTGAAGGACATTTTTCAACCAGAAAATACCAATTCCTCGCACGCGATGTAGGACAATCTTAAAATTGCTGACGAAATCGATATTTTCTTTGCGATAATTATTTTATGTGCACTCTGCTACACGATACATTACATGTTCTTCCAAATTCAAATTCGCATATTTCCAGTTCGATAATATTGTTTAAATTAAGTTTTGCACACAATATCACCGCCTTCATAACTCAAAATGACCGCAATTCCAGAAATAGAAGGAAATTTATATAAAAATATGTATTTCTAATAAGATGTCATTAAATATGAAGCAAAAATTTAAATTGACCCCAGTGAAAACAAAAAATGCGCGATGGTAATTAAAACTGCGAAATTAATAATATATCACAATATTGCTTTACTAGCATAGCAGGTTCATATTGCAAAATTAAAAAGGCCATTTTAATTTGTCATTACTCCTCTCGATTGTAATATCTGATAATTTATATTTTGCAGCAAAATCGATGGAACACGATTTCATGCATACGATATACAACAATAAAGAAGCAAAAAAACGCAGGTTCAGAAGACGAAAAATACTTTAAAATTATGCATACCTTAAGATAGTTAAACTACAAAAATGTAAACATCACGTGACAGCTTCCACGATAAATTGCCTTTTTATTTTATGCTTTTTTTAACTCGTATTTTGGAGACGGATTTTATGCAGAATATTATAGGCTATTGATTGCAATTTTTACAATTTGAATGCTGATTTTAATCATAAATTTTCTTGGACTTTTTGATTCAGTAAACATTTTTGCCACACTTTGGCATCGCGCTCAGCAGTTACTTTCAAGTGCCGAACTAATTAATAATTGAAAATCATAGTGCAACAGATATATATATATATATATATATATATATATATATATATATATATATATATATATATATAGGTAATAATTTCAGTTTTGATAAGGAATTTGAACATTCAGTGCTCTTATGTTGTTTTCACTTGAAATATTATTTTAAAATAACTCTTGTCTTTTAGATTACTGTAGCCTCACTGGCCGTTTTTGTCGTTTGTACCTCGTTTTCTGAGCATCTCCAAAACCTCGGCATTATTAGATTAATTAAGTTTCAATTTTTTATCGCAAATGAAAAATGCGCTGTTTGCATACGGTTATCACACTTTTCCTAAAATACATTTATGATAATTAAAGTATCATGGATGTATTACTTTACTTTACTTTACTGCGGCTGACTCCTTCTGGAGGATAAGCCGGCTCCATTGATTTCATGGAGTTTCTTGGGAATTTGGTACAAGTGGTGTCCCCTCACCACTCGGCTTTTTGATCGAGGATGCACCTCTAGCCTTTGCACATCCAAGCGCAGTCTGCAAGGCAGCAGTAACTTGCATGGTTGCCGGTGGCTGTTGTGAGCTCATTCGCCATTCGGAAGTACGGGGTACTGTCGAGGAGTCCATGTAATCCTGTGGCTGTTGAATTAGAGTGTCGTGCAAAGAAAATCAGGACTCATTATTTAACGGTAGACAGATTAAGAAATGACGACTAATTTAGAAAATGAGATCGAAACCCGCAACCGAGAATTTCACGCGCAATGGATGTATTGCAGTGGTTTTGAAGACGCACTAGCATATACGCATCAGAAAAAAACACTCTCTAACGGAATGACTATAGCCATGCCACCTACCTGCTTGAAATATTGTATTTAAAATTTTTCAATAACTGGTTTGGGAGAATTTTAAAATGATTTATAGCAATACGATAGGAAGAGTGAATACCAGGATTCAATTTATTGGTGCTTTTAATTGTCTTGTCGATATAAGAACGCGCAATTCGATTTTCATAGTTGATCGATTTTAACTTCTTCATTCATGAGCTGTAAAATTTTACATTTTTAAAGTAATCAAAGCTGCCGCGTAGGCACCTGTTCGACACTTTTTATTTCACATGTCCCTTTGTGCTATGGAATATGCATCATGGGCAACATTTTATTTTACTGCGGAACGTGGTTTATTTCAACATTCCTTGCGTAAATTCGGCTGGTCGCGAATGTCGCCGGCGTGTAAAATTGATTTTTCTGATGTAACATAGCGTATAAGGTTACCATTATCATTAGAATTATTGCATCAGTACTTTTCCTCGTCAAATATGTCTAGTTGCTATGTAACATTGAATTATCGATAGGTTCTGTCATGTCTATTTTAAATTATTATTGTTCACACTTTTTTTATCATCAAGCATAGTAAGAATACCAGAAATTTTGTCTTGCTTCATTAATACGAATTCGTTATTGTTCTTTAATTATATAATGCTTTATATATGATCAGGTTTTATGAAAAAAATTGATTTTTCATATTTTAAATTTCTAATGCTCAGCACATAGGGTTTGTTTGAAAATAAAGTCGTCATTTCTAGTAAGACCTCATAAATCATCCTCTTTTTATATCTAAGAACCATAAGTCATATACTATTTTAGGTTAAAAAACGTTTTGTGTTATAAAATTATATTACGATATGATTTGTCTATTGAAGCATAAATTGAATTTAACATATTGTTTATAAATTGCAAGCCTTGTCAAACGTGTACTCCAAAATATTTACAGATGGCAGCATAAACTAAAAACAACATTAACTGCAGCGTATCCTTTCATAAGTATATCAATGTATGCAAATTCATGCGTAAATCTCGAATTCCCATCAAACTAGATTGTCGAATAATTAAAATGCACTGAGTGCTTAAATGGTAAAATAACAATGTTTTTTTTTAAATAATACAATTGTTTAAAATAATTAAAACTAATAAGATGTCTGCATTCCAGTAATGTATTATTGTTAAATTATTCTCACGAAATAGACGCTCGATATGTTATTTAATTTTGGATTGTCGATTAATGGGAAAGCAAATAAAAGAATATTTTCTGGCAAACACATCAAAAGAATAAGAACATTTTACCATAACGAAACACCACGTTTGCAAAGATCAAATTCTAAATAGGATGGATTTCCCTGTGTATTTCAGAGGAACAATTTATTACGAGTTACGTTTTCCAACACCTGTGAGTCACCACCAAGTTTTCTCGGATTCAAATGAAGAACGAAAATGCGTTTGGTAATTAAATAAAAATTAATGAATTATGAAATTGAAAATACATTATTCTAACAATTTCAATTTCCAAAGAAATACATTTTTGATAAAAAATATTCCTAAATTGCAAATAAATTCAGTATAATGGAGTTTTACTGCCCAAATCTAGGTCTTTTTAGAACTACTTTATAGCAAACGCGCATTCCAAAATGATTTATTAAAGCAAATATGAAGAACAGAATAAAACAAAAATTAAGTGAGGCTGCACTTTATATTCCTTTGCACTTCACAGAAAAAACTGTATACAAATTACGTAGTTAGCGAAAGCAAAAGAACTGGTTAATCGGAAGCTAACACGGAACGTGGTTTGCAACAAAATTCTACCTGAATAGACATGCAAGGAGTATGCACCTTTCATTGAAATAGGACAAAAAAATTCCATTTAATCACGTGCAGTAACCTTTCTGCGCATTTTTTACGTCGAGCCTGTTTTTTAATGTATGAAATAATCGAGAAGCATTTGAAATCAATCTCAACTGTAAAAGGGAACATTTTTTTCAAAATAAGCAAACGCTGTCTCTACAATATTCCGATCTTCTGGTCGTGAAGTTTACCCGGTGTATATTGAAACCAATACTGAAAGCTGTTATTCGTATTATTCTTTCTGGGCAGTTAAAGAAGGAAATGACATTGATAAATAATTTTGTATGAGTATGAATATTTCGCTAGTAATAATTTGTTCTATATCTTGTAAATAAATTGAGAATCTAACCAATCTAAATTACAATATTTATTGAAGAAACTACAATATATTTCTAGAGACGTCATATTGAGGGACTAGATAATAGCGCCAGGGTAAATATTTTGTTCAAACCTGTATCCTTATTCTATGCTAAAATACCAAATTTATTTCTCGATTTACATACAAAAACTGGACTTAACTGAAAATTATTCAAGATTTGAAAACAATAAAAATCACACAAACAGTTTATTGTTCTAAGCTTCTGTAGCATATATTGAAATGTAAGATGTATATCCTAAAACGCTTGATAATAATTTAATTCAATTCAGCCAATTTAATAATAAAAGCTATCGCAAGTAGTGCACAAGAAAGCTTTGACATAAATCAGTTAGTATTGTTGAAAGCCATTGCATATTATAATGATGCTTTTCTACTGCCAAAGAAACTGGTAACATCTGATTTGAATAATTATAAAATTCGAGAAGAAGATTCTATAATACTTAAGGTCACATTTGTTAAAATAATTACACCGAAAGTTTACGCTAAATTTCAATATGTGTCGAATTAACTGAAGTGTTTATTTGGAATTTCACGGCAGCAATATTTGGCAATTTACAATTTTTCGGAATAAATTGTAACAAAGTCCCTTATTATTAAGGCAATTCAAGTAATTAACCAGTCTGAGGTTTCTGCCGCCAAACTCGAAGCGCCATTTGCAGGAATACTTTCCAATTCACCTCTCCATACGCAGCAGATATTAACTATTTGAGAATAAGTGGAAAAATGATCTGAATTAATGTTTCAGCAAATAGAACTAGGATGAGTATTTCTAAGACTATAATTATTAAATTAATAATCCATTTCAAATTTTGATAACGCTTTTCATTGTATGGTCGTTTCATAGGTTATTAGGTGTATATTGCTCCTTTACTATAACTGCTAAAGTAAAATAGTTTAAATTGATTGGATTACGTAATGTTTCAATAATGACAATCTTAGTACAAAATTCATATAAGCCAACAAGTATTTCTGAAATGTTCTTCGCTTGGTTTATTTCAGCATAATTATTTAAAGGTTCAATTTCACGCGAAATTTAATTATCGAAATCACGTTATAGCTAAGCAAATTGAGTTGAAAATTACTTACCTTGTCACACATCGCACATTAACTAACAAACGCAATGAATGAAAAAAAGCTTGATTTTTTAACTTCTAATATATGAGGACTTTGATTTAATCTAATTTTTTGACACGAAATATCTCGGATTGCTACAAACAAAATTTGACAGCATTTATCTATTCAAAATGTCGTTTTTGCCATAACTGTTAAGATATGTATACAAATCCAATTATAATTTAGTGTCTATGTTCCACAAGTTAGTTAGAGAGAATTTTAATAATATGAAGCAAGAATAGAATGGCGTCGAAAAAACATGAAGTTAAAACATTTTTTGTCCATGGCTTCTTTGGCTATTGGATTGGATGATAGATGAAGGCACAAAGTGACCATGTATGAACTAAAAGGCGTTAAAACAGTTCTGATTTTATGATAACAAAAGTTCAATATGTTCTGTCTTGCCTATTTAATCGTTCACATATGAATGTAAATTCTTACACTATGGCCGTCTCCATTCTGATATAAACGATTGTATTCGTGGCTGATGGCCTATGGCCAAATGTTTTCGTAGAATACAAAACTAATGGGAGGCAAAATGAACCACATTTATTATTCGATATTTTAAAATAAGTGCCAGTATCCAAGATATTAAATAAAGGGTAATTTAAAATAGCCATCTTTAGCAGAGTCATAAAGTCTAAAAAAGCTTTAAATAATTTTGTTTGAAATAAATTCTATCTATTGTAATATCATTTAATGACATAAAAAACTCCTGATTTCTGTCATTATACATTGGTACATATATTATTAAAATAATATGCTAACCCCCTTTAAAAGTTTGAAATATTTAAAGTTAAATCAATTTTTCAAGCTTTATACTAAATTATATTTCTGTATGAATTAGAACAACTTGAACTTGACGGCATTTGTTTCAGTGTTTTTAATTTATTCACTATGCAGCAGAAGCTGCGCAATCCAGGCAGATTTCATTTCTATTCGAACAGTTATAGTTTGTAGGTGTTTCATCAGGGTGGATTCTTTTTGCCATTGATTTGACCCGTCTGCGGCAAATTTGGCACTTACTTCATCTGTTCTCAATAAGTACAAGCCCGGTCGATTTGACGGTTTGCGTTTGTATTCTTTTCAACGATTCTCTTAATTCAAGAAAACAACCATTCTGAATACAAAACTACACATTTACAAAATAAGGTAAATAAATAATATAATATAAACAATTCATTAAACTTAATATAATTTGCGTTTATTGCTGAATTAGTTGCATGATTTATTCAGGAAATTCACATTCAAGAAATCTTTAAAAATAATTAATTCAAAATAATTATAATAAATAATAAGTTTTAATTGATTTAATATTACTTGATGCCTGGTTGCTCGGAGGTTGTAAAGTGTTTAGTTGTTAATGTTTTTATGGTTGAATAGAATATGGCTGTTTAAAGTAGACGTACTAAATTTTAAAAAGCACTCTTGTGTTAGTTCATTCTAAATGACATTTAGAACACAAATTGAATGCTTGTCATATTTTAATAACTAAAATATTTCAAAATTTACAATTACCTTTTATTCTGAAGCATGGGCGGTAGGAATTTGATAAAGAACATTATAACTTATGCAAAAAGTTAATTTCATTTCCGTTTTACCGAGATACTGGAATATTTTATAGAACAAAATATATGAGTTTAAAATAGTTCAAAGTCATATTAATTTCTATTACATAAAATACACATTGGATCACATTATTATTCATATGTTACCCATACATTTGACAAGCAACCTAACTGCAGTAACGATTTTCTAATCAAATATTAAAAATGAGTTTGTCCCTCCCGTGCCGACATAAATGTGATATTTTACATTAAAAATTTTAAAGAAGAATTAATAAAATGTTGGCACATGGTTTTTTAAGCATATTCGACCAAGCCGTTTTAAAAATTGAAAAATAATCAATTGATCACTTCTAAGAATATAATACCAATTATCATAATATCTTTATTTTGTATTCCCGTCATCCATTGCATATCTACTCAATTCATTGAAAGAACTAAAGGCGGATGTCTTTAGAAACACTATGCCGATTGACTTCAAGCAACATCAGAGGTAATTACGACTAAATGATAAAAAAACCAAAAAAAACCAAGTCAGTATGCGCAAACGTAGAATATCTTATAGAAAATTGTTTACATAGTAAAAATGCCACACTTATTGAGCGTTTTTCTTCTTTCTCAAAAATATTTCCATTGTAGTTTCTAAAGTATTAAGCTGTCAAAAGCATTATACCAAATATGTCAAATAAAGTATAGTCTGAACATCTCTCATGCACTATAATGTCTAATTTAGACATTTCTTATTCAAATTTATCAGAAATAGTACTCAAAACGATTAATCATCAATTATTAATAAGCAATATTATTGTGTTTTATTTTTAGTTAAAACAAGGAAAGTAAAAGATTTTCACAGATACCAGTATTCACTGTGAAACTCCGCGGAATAAGCTAAATACCGGTTTGTGACCAAAATTTAAGCGTAAAGATATTTTAACTATAAGCAGCATTTTATTAAACAAACATTTCAAAAAATACTCTTAAAATCTATATACTCGTTCGTTAATCAGCTGGATTTGATTTTAGGATAGTTCGATGATTCCAGTTTGGCTATCTGAATGAGTTAACTTTGCTTCATTTGGAAAATAGAACTACAGGTTATGCTACCTTTACTATGTTAACGAAGCCACCTATTTAGCGCCCTTTCAAAAAGTTTGAGGAAATTTTACAATTTAAAGTAGTAGTAGCTAATTATTCAGTTTAAATACATTAACACATAATAATCATCTAATGTGAAGCATAATTTTTCTAGTAAAAGCATTACCAATGGTTACCAAAATTATAATTTTGATGTTTCAATTGTTCAACTGAACTTTATATATGTTGATTGATTTCACTTGGATAAATTTATTTGTTTTAAATTATTTAATATAGTTATATTTGACATTCTTGGGCTATAAATGAGCTTTATCTTGAGATAATCTTATAAATTTTTGTGAGATAAATTTTATTAGAAATGACGTTATTTCATCCGGTTTTGATAGCGTTCTTATCTGCGAAAATTTTATTATCCTATAAGATTTAGGGAGTTCAGATATAATAGAAATTATAAGATAACTTTGATAATTTTGACAGAATTCAAGCTTTGTTATATAACTTATTCACACTAGCGTATGTAACTTGCTGCTTATCACTTGATTGAGATTGCACGTGATAAAGAAAAAAAGAAGCCTTAGAATGATGAAAGTCACAAGAAGAAAAATATTTCATTTCCGTTTAATAAAATACAACAGTTATTTGTCTAAGTTGTACTAGTTGATAAAGTTACAACAATTTAGTAATAAAGAGAATAAATGTTCATCGATAAATAACCCAGAATTGATGATTTGAACCATATGAGTTAATATTGCATCTCCTAAATGTATATTTTTCAAAGGAATCTTGAGTGGGAAAATTTGAAGATTTTGCAAAACTTGTCATGGATAAAATCACGTTACTTTTTACAAATTTAATCCTGGTAAACTGACGCCTACTTTTGACGTTATGCTAGTGAAGGCGTTGACTTAAAATTAGCATAACAATTCTGTTTCTGACTGATAATTTCTCTTTTAGACAACTCTTCCTATATAAATTCAGCATATGCATAGTGCACGTTTTAATGTGCATCTGCGAAACGAATATAAATTTTGTGTCATTCAGGTGTGAGACTGTAGCAGTTAAGTAACAAACAATAAATATTAAATAAACTCTAATTGTAAATTGTTTTCGTGAATGCAAGTTGAATTTGAATACGAAATTTCCACCAAATTTAATGATGCAATAACACTGTGCAAGTTAATATTTTCAAAATGGTAATTTAAAACAATTGAGTATGTTGAAAATAAATCGGCTTTATGCGGAGAAATGTTCAGAAGAAAATTCCTTCTATGGAAAATTAAAAATAATCACACTCCGTCATGTACGGTTTGTTTTGATGTTGTAGCACCACTGTTTCTACACTATTTATTCGCGGAAAATGCTAATCCATATAGTTCTGTAATACTCGTCTGAGTCTGAATTACAGCTTTGTATATTCAACAGATAACATTTTATTTCATTCCTTTTTTGGTTTAAGAAAAAACAAATGGAAGGTATATAAATATTGTTATATAGTTGTCTGCCTTTGTTTCTCTTTTGATTCAACAGTTAAGACGAGACTGAATATCCGCCCGACACTAATTATTTTTTAACATTCATAGATGTGTGTGTACTGTAAAAACCTTTAGTTTGTCTCTTTCGATGGTGCGGTCTAAGTCATTATGAAAGCAAAAAGGTAGCAATGAATATATAGAACTTTACCGTGAACTCTTTGAGTAAAGCGGTACTTTGGCTTGATTTATTTTCTCTTCCATTTGCTGACTATTTGAAATGTAGTAATATGGGCGCTAAATAGTTTATATATTGTCTCTTCACGACCGGATATTCTGTTTGGAAACACGCCACAAATTATGGCATTTTTTGCTGTGACTCCTATGGCACATCCAGTTATTAATGTTGAATACTTCTTGTGCATAATTCTAAACTATCCTTTTCCAATATATCTTACTACACAGAGAATTATTACAAAATGTACCAGCTAGGTGAAGATGACTTTGCGGCAACTTTCCATAGTATATATCTAGTATTTACGTAGGGGTGTAGAACTCCGCATTTCGGTGCACCTACATTTTTTAGAATGTCCTTAAAGAATGCAAATTCGCTCAATTTTATGCCGAAATTAATTGTACCTATATCGGTCGGAATTTTAGTGTATCAATTTTGCACCATATTGCACCAATGAGATCAACTATCAATGCATTTCAAACTATTATAACAACTTCATTTCTAAATTTTATCGCATAAAATACTACTATAATTGAAAGCGATAATTTCATCTCCGTGAATTCATTCGTCTAACAAGTAAATCTATGACCCACCCAGATACAGCGCGGAATTCGTGGCCGTGTATTTTTATCAAAGTTGCCCGCTTAAAATGCATCTCGTATAAAACTTTAATGTCCAGAAAATGGGTTATAGTTTGTTCTGCTGGATTAAGCTATTAGATATTCGTAGGTGGTTATCTGGATTTATTTTAACGATTGGGATTGTATTTGGCGCACGCATGAATTGTGTATGTCAATATGATCTTTGGCAATTACACCCGCTAGGTTTATACAATGTGTGTGTGTGTGTGAAGTAGTGTGTGAAAGAGATTTGTAAACACCATGTGGGGTAATAAAAAATGAAAATAGTTTGTTGCGGTTGAAATTAACAACAAATCTTATGCGTTGTTTATTGCCATTTTGTGTGTGCAACGCGTCGAAACTGTAAACATTACTATCTTTAATGAATTCTGCTGTCTCCGATAGGATTATCCATAAGAAGAAAACCGTCATAATGGCATGAAGCAAAGGTACATGAAAAAGTATCATTAAAAAGCAACACGTTCACAGCTAAGACGGCATTCAAAACAGCCTAATCGTGTAAACGCTCATAACATGTTTAGATTTTTTACAACTGTAGGCGTATATTTAACAAGCTATCTGCATTGTTTACATTCTAACTTTTTTTAAACTCGATTTATGCATACTTGCAAATCAATGCGTTTATACTCCTAATTAAGTATTAATCTTTTCACTTGTATCTTAATAAATGCAACTGACCACATAAGAAAGATCCTTATTTTATTCATCATTGCTTTTCTCTTTATGTGAATATACGGATATGATGCTTTTCTAGAAATACCCAATTGCAGAACATCAGATGTGTTAGCTAATATTTTTCTCTATTACACAATAAACAAAAAAAGAATGCGCGGCAAATACTTTGCGAGGGAAAATCAAAGATTTATTATTTTTGACAGATAAATCCAAAATAAAGTTGCTTTTTAATGACAGTCAAATATTTCGATCAGAATAGTCTTTGTTTGAAGGGCCTAAAATTGCACAAGATCTTAATATCATTGCGTTTGCTACACCATACTTATGGAATTATTGAGCACATTTTTATTGATGCCCAGGATTGCTTCGTTGTGCAGGAATAAAACAAGTAAAGTATGTGCCTATATATATATATATATATATATATATATATATATATATATATATATATATGTATATATATTCATATAATTAGGAAAACACAAATAAAAAAGTGGATAGAGGCCATTTATTTCGTGAATACTAATCATCTCTTATACAATCATACATATTTATACGTTTTGGGTTTTCCAGAGCGCACTTCACAAAAAGGTATGTAGATGATATCTTGTTGTTTATCACAGAAGCAGCAGACCCTTCCGAAATCCTTAAACAAGCAAATGGAGTCGATCCAGACATCAAATTCACTCTCGGGGTAGAGAAAGACGACAGTTTTCCCTTCCTTGACATCAAAATCACTCGAGAAGCAAACGGAGATTTGACACTGGCCATATATAGAAAATCCACTTTCACCGGACAATACATTCACTACAACAGTAGTGTGCCAAAATTCCACAAAAGAAACTTAGTAAACAACCGAGCAAACAGAATCAGGAAGATCTGCTCTGAACACAAGATTGAGGAAGAACTGGGCTAATATGACATTTAGTACACAGAGAATCATGAGGTTGGATGCCAAAGATCAATTGCCAATTCTCTCCAAATCATTCATAGTCTACAAATTCTCATTTATGTGCGGTAGCACATATATCGGACGTACGAAGAAGCAATTGATAAGCAGAATCCAGCAACATTTGCCACAGAATTTGATTAACAAAGGCTTGCCACCGTCAGGAAAATCAGCTATTTCCGATCATATATTGGCAACGGGGCACCATATCAATTCGACCAATTTCACAATTCTACATAAAGCAAAATCAGAAAAATTATTATTTATCTACGAAGCCCTTTACATAAAACAACAAGCACCTGACCTTAATATTCAAAAGTTTCATCAACATGATATCCTTATCGACTGGCCAAGAATAACAAAATTCAACAACAATCTACTTGTATCCAGCTCAAGAACCAACAGGCCCTCGACTAGAATCAACAAACGTACAATCGGATTGGCAACAATGTGAAGTGGAAATAACAGAGGCGCATACGATGACAGAAGTCTCCAAACAATGTGAGCGTTTAACATTGCAATCAACACTGGCGTTGTTACCACGTGAAAACTTTGCGCAACGAGGTGAAACGATCAACTATACTGGGAAAAATAGCACTTGTAAATGTAACAGTGAACAATGCGCACAAATGGTTAATTCTCAAGCTATCAAAACAATAATGACAAGATATCAGACATCACTTCGCAATACTGCGAGAATGACCTTTAAATGCAAACACGCATACACACAAACTCAAACGCATACACACTCACCAACTAGTCAAAACAAGAAACAGCAGTAAAAACGAGTCAGATTTGTTACCACTAGCATAATCAAATGAAAACCCAAAATGTATAAATATGTATGATTGTATAAGAGATGATTAGTATTCACGAAATAAATGGCCTTTATCCACTTTGTTATTTGTGTTTTCCTAATTATAAGAATACTGTGGTAAATTAAAAAGGAATGGACATCATAAATATATATATATATATAGACTAATTATAGCATATGTTAGCGAAGGAAATTCATGAAATTGACAAGTTGCGTCCATGTTTGAAACTCGTAAAAAAACTTCTTATTACGATCGGCGCTCTAAACTGAGCTCATTTGCTTAAGATTCTTGCACTCATTCACTCTTTCGCCATGGTGTCACCACTGGTGCTGTAGAATTAGCTTAAAAGAAACTGAGGAGAATTGAAAGTAAGAGTAAATGTATATTCTTCGCAAGACAGAAGAGCCCTATTTTCAAGCAATCCATACACAGTGCTCCGGAACTTTGTGAAGTAAGTCTGTTTCAGAAATGGTCAAAAAAATTTCCAATCTTTTACGACGCAGTATTTAAGACTCCTGATTACACCAAAAATCTCAGGCCTACTGTCAGCCGCATTAAACTATGCCTAGATAAAAAAACAACAAATAGGAACCTCCAGAAGTTTATTTCTCTCCACAAAAGAAACTTACTTTGGTTAATCAAACAACGCGAAGTGTAATATATGTGGACGAATTGAAGCTATCCTAATCGGTATTCTAAAAACCCATGGTTTATGTCACAAAAATAAAGTTTCATTTCAATCATAGGCGGATTTTCAGCAACAAAACTCTGTGACAAAACCTGATCTACATTCCATCTATACACTGCGTGATTGAATGCTCAACGTAGAGGATGTAAAGCAGTTCGCCATAATTCAAATATAGCATAGATTTTAGTATATTCACGGCCGGCCTGAAAAACTTTGTAAAGTGGCGGTAAAAGTATCTTCAGGTCATCGTCAACTTACTCGTTTGCATCTAAGTCTAAAGAAAGCATCTTAGCTGTTCCAAATTATGATTGACACGTTCTGGACTTATTTACACATTTTCTGCAGCGTTTTTTTATGATTTAATTATTTTAACATTCAAAATGTAATAACTGCGTGCTTGAGTGAACTGGTGATTGCCCATGTCGTAGAATAGAGATAGCATTTAAATTAGGAAATGGTGCAGATAGATTTATAGTGCAGTACCTGGGCTAATTTGTGTTGACAGATGGATGTGTAGCGATGTACATAAACATATGGTCCATTTAGTATTATCCTCTGCAAACTACTAAATAAACTCATTGCGTCGGTTAATTGGCATGACAAATTTTTACACACTATAGGTTTTGTGAACTTCAGTTGCTTAAAACGCGTGTCCAAACTCAATATTCACAAAATACATTTTAATTACCGTAGGAGACACAAAGAGCGCGTATCCAATATAAGTAGAACCTTATAAACCTTATAAACTTTTCCGCTAAGACTTGTGTCTGTTTAAAAGTTTAGATATTTTGTCATCAATGTGGATATGGCGAATAATAACATTTGCAAAAGAACTAATTCACTGGCAGCCTCTATTTATAGTGAATAAGAGTGCGTCGGACACCTGAGAACTCGAGAAAACGACGTAATGAGTCACCGTAGAGAAAAATTTGAGAACGTTGCAACCATTGCAGTCAGCAGAATTAGTGAAGTCTCCGAATGGCCACGTTGCAAGCTCTCCAAATAAAATTCAATTGCTGCAACATGTCAAGAAATAACTAGACATCTACAGATTGGCGAACTGATGTCTAGACCACATAGAGATTTACTATAAAAATGCGCTACTACTGTACGAAAACAAAAATGATCAGATTATGGTATTGAATTCTGAGATATCATGGCGCTGGTAGCCTCATAAAAATTGCAGTTTTATTTGTGTTGCCCAGGCATGGCAAAATATATTTGCAGCTACTCTAAAAATTGAACAACATCCCAGAAAAGAGAAAGAGTCACCCCCTATTGCTTTGAATGCCACGGCAGTAAATCAGATGGCGGGTTCGCTACCTGCGTGGCTAATTGGGGCGGCATATACACAATGCGAAGAATTTTTAAATCTATAGCAAATTATCAGTTGCATAGAAGAGTGCTTAGAACCAGTCTATTTGGTGGGCCTAAAATTATCGTTACCATACCTGGTGCGTGATTCGTGTCAAAAGGATGTAATGGTAGGTGCAATAACTGTGGTATAAAGCGCTACCAAGCATCATCTTATCATGCTTATAATAATATGACGGCTGATCGAGCGAAAGATAAGGTAAAAACGGGTTCTCTGATGTTAATGCCTCAAATTCCCTGATTCCGATCGGGACTAATTTCAAGTAATATCAACAGTTATTTGGTTATCTCCTGGAACCATGAACTATGGAGTGCAGATACGTCTTTCAGGCAAATTAGTAAACCCGGAGCACAAAACTAACTACACCATAGCAGATATTCTTTAGATCCTACGACAGCTTACTCCCGCTGTGTGCGCGAACTATCTAAAAGCCTATGTCCGACGAATTACATTCAACGGCCAAATTACCTTAGACAGTCTCCATGGTAGTTGACGTGGAAGCGACAGCGTTACCGACTATGAAATAATAGTCCTTATCTTGAGAAGATCTGGAAGCAGGGCACAAAAGCGTTTTCATAGATGTATTTAACCGGGACCCACAGTGTTGCCTCGATTTTTTAAGCAAGTTGCTAAGGTTGTCTCATGATTGGGTAATTGTGCTATAGTGGCTACCCTAGAGTATTAAAGCGCATAAATTGCACTTTTAGGGATGATTTGAATGTCACTGAATTAGCCTGTATAAACTTTATAAGATGGTACGAATGACAGCATCATTCTAACATCAAGAAATAATAATAAATAAACATATTATTTTAATATTCTTCACATAATGATTAGTTTTAACCGAGAAAAATCGTACGCGTTATTTTATTTAATAAAAAATATGCATCAAGCCGAAATACGGTTTTTATTCTTTGTAGAAAGAGCTGAGACAAATGTTAGGAGACAAATGCATATGGCAACTGACGAATATAAAATTTTAAAGATCATCAATTTAAAAATTGTTATCGTGAACATCGAGGGAATCCGTAAATGGGGGTCAATCCCATCTCGACAAATGCAAGACTTCCTTCACTATCCTGATGCTAATGTTGATTTATTTCTTATTAGTTTAGTAACGTGTTGATTACCGTTCAGTAACAACTTAGGCAGGTCAACCAATGTCTAAATCACAGTAGATTTACTAAAAACTACAAATATTCTAATTTTAATTATTCATAAATAATGGCACATTTAAAATGGGAACTGCAGCATTGGCATATATTTCTCACAAAAAATTATGCACTTCTCACCTATAAAAGCCGATTAATTAATGCTGTCAACTCATGCCTAAAAAATATTAATGTGCAACTTTCATTTGTTGGACATAAAAATATCGTCATCCTTCACAATTCATAGATTGGAGAATTTTTATGGGACAAAATAATTTCGACAGGCGGAAAATAACAATAATGATGTTCAATGGCCTTAAAAGCGAAACCTTTAGCTATTAATTACATTATTTAAATAAAAACAATCAAATGTTGATATATTAGTTCAAAAAGACGAGAAAATATGTAACGAAATTTATAATTGTTGCACACTGAAATGTCAGACCAAATAAATTTTAAATGATTTTTTAAATAATTAAACGTCCATTGATTGCGCAAGCGTTGATAACAATAATTTAATTATAGGTTGTGAGATTAATAGGAACACAAATCATATTATATATACATTTGTCACTGTAAACTGAGCATCGCATAGTGTACAAAAAGCCATTCACCCTGCAGACCGGTTTAGTTTTCGTCAGTCTATGGGCAATACTTGAAAAGTTACAAATATGGACGAAAGCGGACGAATGCGTGAATTGCCCATGCTATATTACGCAATGATTTGTTTGGACTGAAAAATCAATGTATGCTAGTAATAGTGTTTAATTTATGTTGAGCACCTTAGATTAAAACAAATATTTAACCAAGTATTTCTGAAGCAATTCTGTTCAAAATAAACTACTGAAATTGACATAATCACGGAGCCACATCAACAAATTCCAATAATAGCTTATAGTCAAATTGATTTTTTTGAAGAAAAATATTGATTATTTTTTAAGTCATGTTTTATCCATAATCTTAGAAATGTATTACCTCATTTTAAAAACGCGTAACTGAAATGTGATTTAGCGGCTAGCCTCCAGTTAGATTCTCCATTATTTATTAATCAAGCATTTCTTTATATATATATATATATATATATATATATATATATATAATAAATTAATAATACAGTATAAAAATTTGTAGCCTTTTAAAATATTTTCTAGATTATTAGCAGTATATGCAGCAAATCAGAATGTTTTTACTTTATATATGCATTCAGATTTGATCATAATTAAACAGTATTCCAAGGCACTCTGTTAATGATCGATGTAGGTTAGTTTAACAGTTGACACCTCGCTGATCAATGAGTCGTGTGAGGAAAAAAAATAGTTTTATTACCTGCCTTGATCATTTCTTTACCACTTTTCCCTACGACGCGTATATTCTGAATCACAGCGTAAAAAGTTCTCCACTTAAATACATTAGAAAAATTGATATATTTTAAAATAAAAGCGTATTTTTTTGGTCTACTGATGAAATTTAGGTGAGACAGCCAGGTAATTCAGAAACTCGAACGTTATATACAACGTTTTTTGAGTCCACAATAGTAATAATAAAGCCAAGTCTGACAAATGACTCTCTCTGTTACTTATGTCAAACAATGTCGAGTAGTTAATTTTAACATTAATATACAGACGTTTGGTTATATTTATTTAGAAGAAAAATACATAATACTGTTATATTAGACTCCATCTTTTTGAAATCCGTGAGAATAGCACTTTATTACATTGAATCAGTTGCTTTTATAGTGACAATATGAGCAAAATATTCATCTTAATTATCGATTTTCTTCGTCAACAGCAAAATTCAAACAATTCAATTTATTATTTTTTCGACGGCTAACTGTCTAAATCTTTAAAAAAAGAACATGATGTGAATTCTCCTGATGCAGGTTATAAGGAAAATTTTTTAATTTTTTAAAGAATTAATACTTTGTATGTTAATAACGAATGGCATTTTTGTAGAAATTGATCCAGGATTAAATATCTGATGTAGTTTGTACAAGTTTTCAAATTGTTTATCTTGGCCGACTTTTCTCGTTTTATCTATTCTGCGTACATTTTCTCTAGAACAAAACCGTTTAACGAATCTTAATTTAGGTTTATGATAAGAACAATAAACCAACAGCGTACCCAACATTCGCTGTTCTGGCTAAAACTCTTAATTTTCATTTCGTTTCGTAATAAAAATACACAAGAATGTTTGAAAACATTTTCTATATTCATTGGAAATTTTTAATTGCTGTTTGGGACATTTTCTTTATATTCTTTGGTAATTTTTATTACCAGTATTGATTTTTTTTTCCATTATGTAGTCTTCATTTTTGGACCGTACAGTTTCTTGTCCATCAGATTCCTCAATGTTAGCATTTTAATCCTTAATGTTATTTTTAAACCCGCTTTATGGAATGTATTCTTTATTTTTGTAGTTCTAAAGATTATGCTTTTGAAGGCGTTCGGATAAACAGTCTGGCCATAGAAATAACACTAGCTATGTAAATATTTGTGAATTTAATTGGGTGAATAAAACATTAATTGATTGCGCAGGTGATGGTAACAATTCTTTAAATTAAGTTTGCGAGCTAAAATAAACACCAATCCCATTTTATTTAACCAGTTTTGCCATGTTGTTCGACGAATGGTAAAATAAAATTGGATTGGCATATACTTCAAACTCACAAACTTGATTTAAAGAATTGGATGAGTAAGTTTAATTTTAATTAATGGAGAAATTATACAATCCTATATGAAAACATTTTTTTTGTTTGGAAGCAAGAGGACGAGTTCTTTTAATAGGGGAATGTTATTTAAGACCTCTGGTTATGAATTTTTTTCGGAATCTTTCTAAAACATTATATCACACAAATGTTAATTATAAGTTAATTATACATGATTTTCCAATGCGAAATAACTTATCAAATTTCTGCCTACACAGTCCAAATAGTACATCACCCGTCCCAATTAAGATGGCAAGTCGCCATGAATCAGCATTAAGAATGAAATAAAATACAAAAATTGTGTGCAAAATACATCAATTTAAAATAGAGCCGAACGTTCTCACATCAACAAATTTCATGGCAGATCGTTAATCGCTTGCCCCACTTTTTTCGGCAACAACACACTTGGATTAGGTTGCGCTTTGGAATTCAAGTTCAAATGGAATGGAAATTTATACGGAATCACAAATGCTTTCAGCTCAGCAGTCTGCTATTTACGGCCACATGTCCCGAACAAATTATTTAATTCTTCATTTTTAAACTTGTTGAACGCGTTCCTGATTTTATAACTGCGTGACGAACTCATTATATATTGGACTCATAAGCATTAACCGATGTCACCTCAATTCATTCATCAACTTAAAGCAGAATAAATCAGACTAAGCTGCTACCGTAGTGGTCAACACCTGTTGAACGCCCATGATGCCGGAATAAAGTTTAAAGTATTAGATAGAAACGCAAAATGAGAAACAAGAATTAAAATCTTTTAGTTGAGTTTCATATTAACTAAAATTAGGTATAATCTATGCAAACTATTAGGACAAATGTGAACGAGATTGACATTTCGCATAAAATACTACTGTGATACGTACAAATCTAAGGGTCTTTGTAAGAGCGATTCAAAACACATGTGCGTTTCGTAAGTAAACTAAAATCATGTATCAAATCAACTTCCAAATATAGAATAAATTTTATTTTATCTTTAACATAAAATAAGATTATTTAAATCCGATAATTATTTTTAACATAAAAAAATAATTTAAATTCGATAGTTATTTTTTAAGTGGAAAATTTCCTGTTGGATAAGATTTTGAAAATCTGCACAGAGAAACGAGATAAATTCTCGTAGAAAATATCTCTATTATAGAAACAGCTTATCAGTTGCATATTGGAAATTTTCATCCAACAGCGACATTAATTGGTTGCAATATATTAGCTTCACAAGAGAATGACATTCATTGTCTCATTAATTTAACTACAAGATAAATAAAGCCAAACCTTAACATAATTACATTATCACAGGAAATATTGCAGGACAAGTTTCTTTAAAGTTCAAAATTGCATACGTTAAAAAATAAGTCATAATTGATTATTTTGGCAATGAGCAAATATGTTACGAATGTATGAAACGGTATTTCTACGTCAAATTAATTATGGTTAAATAATGCTTCATTTACGTTTATTTTAAATTTCTGGTCGTAAACCGTCTTAATTTTTTTCTTAGATATACACCTACGCTTGCCAAATCTTACATATATATGAATTAATTAAGCTTCTACAGTTTTATCAAACTGCTGTCGCAATATTATTAAATCAATAATATGTTACATAGATAAAAGCTGCGTAAACAGAGAAATCATATACAGAATTAAAATTGGCGAAATATTTTATACAAATAAGAAGATAAAAGTTAAACGCGGAATCTATTTTTATATAATCATAAAGCAGCGATCAACATCCTTTAATCACTTGTTCTGATTCATGTCAAAATACCGGTATTATCATTACCGAAAATCATATGAATGACGATAATTCCGTTGTTTCAAGTTACCGTCTAAAATATTGACTTGTTGTTCAACATAATTCTGTAATCATTATATTATTAAACTTTATCGTTTCCTGCGTCATTAATTTATGTCTGAACTAATAATTTACATAAGATAGACGAAATCTACAAAATATACTGATCGGGATTGCATAGAAAATATGCGTTCGTAATTCCACGCAGACAAAATGAAGCTGGTGTTTAGATATCGCCTAAAATTATTTCACAAATAGCTGGTATCTCTGCTCACGCGATCGGCATATTCCTGAATTTATAAATAAAAAACAGGTTTAAACAAAAATACAAAAGGTAATTTAACAAATAAAGTTAAACTTTTGTTTGAAATGTCTTGTGTATCAGTGTTATTAGATTTGAACACTATATGATAAATAGTTTGCAATATTGCTTAAGGTTTATAAATGAAATTTACAGACAAATCTAATTACCATTATTAATTTATTCAATATTTGCATTTTGCAGCATTTTAAAGAAGTACAAACAGCAGATTTAGACTAAAAGAAATCAAACAGACCAATTTATCTATCACTTCTTTATTTTAATTTTAGATGTGTTAATTCATCTTCTG